>BMAO01017818.1:0-214574 GCA_019973975.1 Trichonephila clavata
ATCATTCATTTGGTAGTAAAATTCGTGGTTCAATATGCATTTGAAGAAGTTAAAAGTTTTCAGTTTAATAATAGCCTTATAATTTAGAAAGTCAAAACAGATCAAAGAAGTGATTTTTTGTGTCAATTTGCATTTTTATTAATGCTTCACTTTTTACTCTTATACAGGTAAAGGAACTTATAATATTAAAGTTAAATATCAATGAAATATGAATAATTCTCCAGAGGGGCGGCACTCCATTATGTCTCTGCACGAGGGCAGCTGATACCCCAGGGTCAGTCATGTGTATTTTTCGTAATTTTAAAATATTTTCTAGACTAATTTTGACATTTCTACATTTCAGGGTGATTTATATATATATATATATATATATATATATATATTATATATACTCATGTCCATAAATTAAGGTTAATGAAGTTCAGGAAAGAAAGAGACAGAAGCAAAACAAATTTGACTTATTTGCAAAGTCTATTTGTTAAACAAGAGGTAAAAGAGCAAAAAAGATGCTATATGTTTGACATAATTATTAAAAATTGCGATTTTTACTCCCTGGAGCAAATTTTAAAAAAAGAACCTATTTACAAAAAACAGTATAACCTTTTTAGTATGATGGTTAATACGGAGTATGTCTCCGGGACGATGCAATACAGGCCTTAGAACGCCTACGCATGCTGAGTATCAAAATTATCAATCTGATCTTGGGGAATATTACACCACTCATAAAGCAATGCCCTCCGAAGTTCCGGTAGACAGGTGGGAGGGTGTTGACGCGCTGCAATTCGTCGGCCAAGCATATCCCACACATGCTCCATTGGATTCAAGTCTGGTGAGTATGCTGGCCAATCGATACGGGTGATATCCTCCGATTGAAGGCATTCGTCTACAATGTTTGCACGGTGGGACGGTCGTTGTCATCCATAAACAGAAATTCAGCACCCATGGCGCCCCGAAACAAACGTACATGTTGTTCCAGAATGACATCCGATAGATGTGGCCTGTCATCGTTACACTCTGAACATGCAGGTCAGTTCTGGAACCAATAATAATTCCTCCCCAAACGAGCCCTCCTGCACCACCGTAACGGTGTCGTTTAAAGGTGTTCTCTTGGTGGTAACGGGTACCTGGCGCTCTCCATACGAAATTCCAGCGAGAATCAGACTGAAAACTAAACCTGGACTCGTCGGAAAACATCACACAAGACCACTGTTGCGGTGTCCACAATGCATGCTCTCTACTCCAGGTTAATCGCAGGCGACAGTGAGTTGCGGTAAGAGGAACACATCTGACAGGCCTACGAGCCTATAGACCAATGTGCCTAAGCGTCTGTACACGGTCTGCCTTGAAACTGTCGTACCGGTAGCTGAAGAGAGCTAACGAGATAGGTCTGATGCTGTGCTCCGTCTGTTTCTTTTGGCAGTAACTGCCAAATACCGGTCCTCATTCGGTAATGTAACTCGGGGGCGACCTGTGCTGTAACATCCACTCACATTACCATCATCTTGAAATCGTTGCCAAAGCCTGGAGATGACACTCTGGGCAATTCCAAGTTCCTCGGATACTTCCAGCTGGGTACGTCCACATTCCAGTCGTCCGATAATTCTACCACGTAAAAAATCATCCAAATGCTTCCTTTGTGCCATAACTATGCGGTTACTGCACTGAAAGGTTTTAAAGCGCTTGTGAACAATTTTACTTCTTTGCCACCATTCCTCATATACCCATCTCTTACCCTCTCGTCCTTGTGACGTACTATCCGCGCCATCTGGTTGTTTCCTGTAATTTGCATATTCTTCTTCATGATGTGTGTGATAATTCTACAGGAGAAATTTTTATTTTAGAGTTCAATTTCAGTGTGATTCTGAATTATCCTTAATTTATGGTCATGAGTTTATATATATATACAATTTACGTTCGCAGCAAAAATTTTATACCTTATTAATGTGGTTTCATTTTGCTGAAGCATTATTACGTTTTCATACATTTGAAAGTTCCCTTTACGAAGGCTTCTCAAAAATAATTTTTGCGAAATTTGTTTTACGAAGATATCTGATATGGTTAAAATTACCTGAGACATAGTAGCGTTTAAATTCAATATGCATTTTGGAATATTAAAAGTTTTCAATTTAATAATAACCTGAGAATTTAGAAAAACAAAATAGAGGAAAGAAGTTATCCTTTTATGTCCATTTCCATTTTTATTATTATTTTACTTTTTACTCAAACAGGTAGATGAGTGGGTGAGTGAATATTAACGTCCTACTGTTCAGCTACACGCGGTCTTTTTGGGGACGGTCTGCTTAATTTTGAACCATGGTCAAGTGATGCGGACGACACCTGAGCTGGCACCCCCCTCTCCTAACTACCACACCACACCAACGGGAGGACGTTTGAGCTCTCGACAGATTTTACGTGCATCGCTGCCCTACACGGCGGGTCTTCAGTGGTACTTGGATCGAACTCATGACATTCTAGCCACGATCCGATGCCTAGACCACTCGGTTACCGCGGCCACACAGTTAGATGAGATTATAACGTCAACGTTCATTATTAGTCAAAGTACGAAAAATTCTGTAGAAAGGAGGCACATTAAGTCCTTGCATGCAGGCGGCCAACCCCGTAAGATTGGTCTCATGTATATTTTATTATTTTCCTTTTATTGAGAACATTTATAAATATTGTGCACCACACAATGTATCACACGGGGGCTTACGACACAAAGGAAATATTACAACAGAAACAATCATGCTTTCTCAGGGATTCGAACCCAGGCCCTACGGCACCACAGTCAGCATCACTTACCACTACACTGGATGGACGGCGTCCTGTATATTTGTCAACCAAGTTTTTCTTGCATAAGGATCCACAAGAGCAATTACAGATGAATGACATTAACTTTCTGGTTGTGATGTGAGAACTTTAACAATATCTCACACCTGATTTAAAAAATATTGTAGAAAATTTTTTTTGAATACATTTGTCTCATTAAGCTGATTCGAAAACTAAATGAGCTTGCAGCCATCTTAGCCCACTATAAATAAATTGAATAAAATTACCACTATTTTATTTAGCTTACATTTATTGATTTTTCTCCTACAAATTAAACCTTTTTGAGATCCAAAGTTAACTCATGAATGGAATTTTTTAAAAAAGGAACAGCCCTCCGGTATACTCGGCTTCCGCAAAGTGACCGCTGAGCTATTAAAAATTGCCCACACATGCTGTAAACGAGTGGGAAAATTACTAAGTCTGAAAATCGGATTCTTACAAAATATTTGAATGCTATTGTGATTTTATTCTTCATCTAGAATAATAACTGCATTAAAAACATCTCAAAATTAAAACATTGAGATCACTTGCACTCATATCCCCCAAAGCTGCGTTGTCCCACGAAGGTAGGGTTTCAGTTTTCCCGGGAACGTAATGGTCATTCCCGGGATTCCGGGGAATTCATCCAATTTTTAAACAATTTGAAAACATATTATTTTTAATTGAAAAGATTACATAAAATAAGGATACATATAAATTCCAAAATTTATGCTCATATATATATATATATATATATATACACATATATATTCAGTTAAATATTCAAAAAATATAAAATATTTTAAATACTTCTTTTTAAAATGTAATTTGGAAAGACAGACCGGTACTAATTAGGTCAAACAGAACTCTTTCCTACGGTAAGCTGCCGGCAGGGGTGCGTAGTTGATTTGTCGTTGGCCTTGGGCGCCTGAGGTTTTGGGTTCGTCCCCGGCCCAAATCGTTTGATTTTCATGATGCAGAAAATCAACAACGTCCATGTCATATGACTATGCGGCATGCAGAAGATTCCTTGAGTGCTTGTTTGGCTTGGATTCTCTCAGAATTATTAAATTACTGGAGCAAGTTCGCCTCGTCAGAGCTCAGGTGCCTCCCTCTGGGAAAGAAACTTAGCGTAAAAATTACTTGTGGTAATTGGTATCTCCTACAGGGTGCTGCACTAAAAGGGGATAACAGCTCCCGGGAAATGTACTAGATCTACAATGGTAAAAGTACAAATCCGCAGCCCCTTTGGGAGAAAAAATGACAAGATTCAAACATTTTCCCTCAATCCTACATCTCTTTTTACACTCTTACCCCACTGATGGGGCATTTTTCATTGAAAGGAATTTACGGTAAATGTTCACAAATAGCAACCGTGATGTCAGTTAAAATTTATATCGGAGGTCGCGATCCACAGACCAGTCAAAAATAGTTAACTCAGATTATTTCAGAAGCATGTTGTTCATGGGAATACAGAAAGTATGAAAACCTTAAGATTTTCCGAGATCCCGGGGGAAAACTCCCCACCTGAAATTTACAAATCCGTACATAGGACGACTCTCAAGCAAGTAAGTTTCATTAATCCTCGGCTCTTGCATGGAAATCTGTGATATATTCTATATTAAGAGAAACCACGGATGTTTAAATTCGAAAATACCTTTTGAGACTGGTTTATTTCCAAATAAGCTTCAAATTAATAAATTAATCAATACTGTGAAAAATATTTACTCTAATCAAACTAAAATATTTCGAATATTTATTCATCGTTATGAAAGATACACACACACTGATAATTTTCCTTTAATTTTACATTTAACATACATTTTCTGTTGACCACATTTTTCTTTTATTTATCCTTGAATTTACCGAAATTGCTTATATTCTCCAAAAATTAAGCAAACTGCCATTACATAAATATTGGTTTTACGCAATATTTAATCATGATATTCAATTCTACCAAGATAGAACATTTCAAGTAATATGATTTTAAGCTCCATATGCAAGTTAAAAACCATTTTAATGTTTAATTTTTGCAGTTTTCGCGGCATTTTAAATTTTTATACATTACAAAACTGAATCAAGACATCTGAGGAAATAAATTATAATTTTACAACTACGAGAGAAATTTTATAAAAACATTAAACACACAACATATACTTGAAAGAGTACATTAAAATATTTTGGTAGATTTACAGGTTCAAAAAAATTATTGACTGCAGCTCTTACCATATATCAACAGTCTTACTAAATATTTACGAAAGTGAAATAAAATTCCTCATAAAGGAAAATGTGTCTCTCACGGTTTCCTGTGCATTTCGAAATATAACCACAGATTGTACGTCATCTCGCGATGAAAGCAAAATACAAAAGCAGATGTCACCTTTTTTTTTATCAAAAGAATATATACAGCACCCGCATATGTTTGTAGTTGAGATTTCCTTCGTATATCATTTCACTTCAGAAAAGTTACGAATACTTATTTCATTTTTTTTCTTTTTCAGTTTACTCTTTGAATAGTAAATCAAACAAAATCCCTGATTTTTCATTTACTGAATGTAATGTTCTTTTAAGAAAGAAGGAAACTTACGGAATATTGATATCCAGATAGGAAAGTAAAGTATTTTAAAAGTAGCTTTTAAACTCTAAAATTATGCCTGGGAGAGTGTACAGTTTTAAGTGTTTAATTATAATTAACTAACCGTTACCCACTTTCTTCCCTGGGTATTTCAAGATGTTATATTTAAATACATACTATTTACTTATATAAATATAAGTTATTGATGTCTAGTCACTATGTGTTCGATTGTACTGCACTCGTTATATCTTCCCCCGTAGTAAATATCTGCAAAACCACTTTACAGTGAATCTCTACACAATAAAATAAATATGCCCGTCATTTTTCAAGTCTAAATCTAATTGATAAAAAACGAAATTTTTTTTGTATCAACAAAAAAATCTAATACTTCCGGAGTTATCGTGATGAGTGAGGGAAAGAATGAATGTGTTCGCTTTTCTCCTTTGTATACTGCTGTTTGTAAAAATTGCAACACCATGAAGGAATGAATCATCAGAATTAAATGAAATTTAATGCACAAACGATTT
Source organism: Trichonephila clavata (assembly GCA_019973975.1). Taxonomy (NCBI): domain Eukaryota; kingdom Metazoa; phylum Arthropoda; class Arachnida; order Araneae; family Nephilidae; genus Trichonephila; species Trichonephila clavata. The sequence continues at coordinate 5,911 of BMAO01017818.1, forward strand.
GTATAAGTGTAGATAAATGAAGAAATTTTCAAACTAAAAAAACAATATTACGTGTCCGAAACCAGTATTTGGTGTAGCCACCACGCGCTGCAATAAGTGCTACTATACGACATGGCATGGAGTCAAACAGGAATGCCTGCTTGTGGAAGAGAGTTCCGTATTGCTTGTATGCGCAGCAAAAGTTCGTCTTTTGAAACTGCAGGACGCGGATCACGAGCGAGACACCGACCAACCAAATCCCACACGAGTTCAATAGGCGACATATCCAGCGAATAAGCAGACCAAGGAAGAAGTTGCATGTGTTGGGCTGAACAGAAGTCTCGAAAAGTCTTTGCGACATGTGGGCGTCCATTATCCTGCTGAAAGATAGCTCCAGGAATGCCTTGACGGAAGGGAATGACTTCGGGCTGTAGCACTTCACGGACGTTCCTATTGCTATTGAGATTACCCTCAATTCATAGAAAATTGGATCGTCCAAGATACGAAATCGCACCCCAAACTATAACTCCGGGTGTTAGGCCACTATGTCGTTCGATAACGCACTCTGGAAGGCAGCGTTTGTTGGCACAGCGTCCAACACGAATGCGGCCATTATGGCCCCACAAATTGAAGCGTGATTCATCTGAAAAGACAACTTAGTGCCAATCAGTTTGCCAGATTATATGCTCATAAATCTATTGTAGACGCAGCCATCGATTATTTGCCATGAGAGGGGATCCTATTTAAAGGAACTCTTGCACGCAATCCACGGTGCAGCTGATGTCGATGAATTGACGAAGACGACATAAGTACACCTATAGCAGTAGATCAACGTGCTGCCAACTGCCTGGAGGAAGCTGTGCGGTCGTTCACCACCATGTGGAGCAGGAGTCGATCATCCCGCGCAGACGTCACCTTCCGTCGTCCACTGCCAGTTTTTCGAGTTGTTCGGTGCTCGTCAGTTCACTGCTTCCAAACTCGCATCTTTGTGGAACTGTTCCATAGCACACGAGCTCCTATTGGGTGGTAAGAAAATCCTCCTTCTCGAAGGCCAATAATTCACCATCGTTCAAAATCCGTAAATTGTTGGAATTTCTTTTTATTTCGTGGAGTCATACTTAGGTCCTACTAAACGTTCGCCACTAAAAAATAATCAATTACTATTTTCAACATCCCGCTACAACCCTCTATTTATACGCTTTCAGCCTCTGAGACTTTACAACTTTACGTAACATCTTATAAATGATATTTGCTGTAAAGTTCATTTAATTCTGATGATTTCTTCATGGTGTTGTATTTTTTTACAAACAGCAGTGTATATATAGATGACAGTGATCTTTTTCTCCAAACCAAAGCGAATAATACCTTAGATCTAGCATCAATTAAGCCATAAGAGGTGAACTATTTTGGGGTACTTTAAAGGGCTATCTGAAAGTGAATTAGACATCGTGTATGTTTAAGCATGTCCTGTTACATCATATACATTGTTTGTAAATAATAATTAAGTAATTATTTATTTATAAAAAAAGCTGTAATATTAATTTTATATAAACTTTTGACATCATTTATCTTTAAAAAATACACGTCTAAATGAAAAAGCTAAATGAAAAGCTTCAAGTTCTTCGTAAATATGCTTCATTTTTTGTACCTCTTTCATTTATGCCATTTCAGTCCAAAAATTTAATTATTTACAGAACTTTAACGTTTTATTTTCTGATTTATTTCTTGTATACAAGTATCACTAATATTTTGATTCAGTTTCAGGCAACTTATCTACACCTTAAGAAAATTAGATGTGTTCTTAAAAGGCAATTGTTTATTAAATTTATTTATTTATATAAACGAACTCCGGTGACAAGAACAGAATGCCAAAATGCATTCTATCGAAATAGAATGTTATAACATTACTCTCTTTCTTTAGAAATTGATTTACTATTATTCCATTTACTTTCACTTGAAATGATGTCGTTCTTCCATTTTCAAAAATTTGAATAGATCGTATGAAGTGTTTCTTTTTAAATAGAATAACTTATGTGACATTCGGATGGAAGGTAGAAAAGGATCCAAACTCTCAACTTGATAATTCGAATAAAAAATAAATAAATTCGAAAAATAATTCTGCAGTCATTAAGAGACATTTTAAATACTAGATATGTGATGCATTAGATACATTTCGATGTACACACCTTCCTGGTTATGATTCGAAATTGAAATGAATTTGCTGCCAAGAGTTGTCAAAAATACTCTTAATAATTTTTGAATCAAATATCAAAATTTATTAAGAGTATTTTTCAAATAAACATTAAACTGAATTCCTCTTTTGACTATTATTCTACAAAAATTTAGAGAAAAGTTAAAAGCATTACCTATTTTAAGAATCACTTTCATTTTTATACTTGAAGAAAGCAATGGAATTCGCGTATATTCACAAATTTTCGTCACATTTGAGAAAAATAAATTTATAAGCTATTAATCTTTACAATAAAAGCTGAATTAGTTAGAAATAATGAATAAATAATGGTATTGACTACCATCAGTCGGCTCCGGTGGCTTAGACGTAGCGTGCTTGCTTCGTAAGCCTAAGGTTGCGGATTCAATACTGGTTGGTTGATTTTCTGGATACAAAAATCGTAGTCACACATGTGTCATATGATTACGTAGAAAATCTCTTGATTATATTAGGTTGACTCTCTGATACTCTAGCTAAAATTAAATCACGTCGATGTTTAGCATAAAACTAGATCTTGAATTTTAAATTAATTCAAGTGTCCAAATTTAGTAGCGATAGCCGCCCCTAGAGGGTGTCACTACTGAAAAGGCTCTTACATTTGGGGACGCCATGTCTGCAAAAACTTTTCAAAGATGCGGAAAATTGGAAACAGAAATTAACTGACATAATTAATTACTTTTTAAGATTATTTTCTCACTTCGAGTAAAATTTTTATTTAACTTATTCTCCAGGCAATTACCATAAGTATTCTAAAATGTTTGTGCAATGTTTCTAGGCTCTAATGTTTTAAAATACGGCTCTAAAAGTGTTATGAAAATAATAAAAGTTTTTTAAGCCAAACATAAATATTAATTTGTCGCTTTGCCAATTATTAAAGGAGAAAAATCAATGATAAAAATAAAATTTTAAAAAAGAGTTAGAACAATTTCACGTGCCTATTTTTTCTCTAGATATTTGAATTACATATCTTTAATAAACTATATCTAAGATTTTATGCAATTACCATCAAGTTTTCCGTTGATACGGAAAAAAAATACCTTTGAACTAGAGAAATGGCTTCTTTTGAGAGAAGAGTTTTTCCCATAAATTTAAATCTACATTTTGATATGCGTTTAAAAGCGAGTAGAACAGTAGTGATTTGCTTTTAAAATGAGGATTTATTAAAAAATATTCCAGTGATTATAGTAAAAATAAAATGAAAATCAATGAAATTATTAAAGTAAAATCTATTTAGAGAAAGCTTTATTTAAAGATTACAATCATATATATATATATATATATATATATAGAGAGAGAGAGAGAGAGAGAGAGATTTAGTGAGATTAAAAGGTTTGAGAGATTGCACAAAATTTAAAAAATAGAAGCATAAAAAACACGAGAATTAACTGTAATGCTTTATTTAGCTGAATCAAGTTATGTTTATCTCATTTAAATAATAAAAAATAAGTTAAAGTATTAAGTATTTCTCTCAAAAAAGAAAATTGGAATATAAGCGACTTCTTACGCTTTGAATTAAAACAGACCTTTGTTTGAACTTTAAAAATATTTTGCAAAACCATTTTTAAATTACATAGAATAAACGAGAGATTTATTTATTTCATTTTCTTTAATCATTTGCTTACTCTCCGAATGCTAAATATACAATCCCTTCACATTTTTGTATTTTTCACTATTCAAAAATATGAGTTTTATTTTTTTTAATCCAAAATCGTCTCCGTTGTGAGTATATTCTTTTAGAAGTTTTCTTTTTACATAAAATAAAAAGATAATTCTTAGAAATAGCGATTTAGTTTCTGAAAAATGAACATCGCATAGAAGAAAATTGAGTTAGAATTAAAAAGCTGTTTTATAAAAATATAATTTTTAAGGATATAAAAAAAATTCCAAATATTATATAAATAACAAAGAAGACATAGAGAATTTATAAAGCTTTCTTAATTTAAAAATTGTGCATATAAACAGTGAATAAAAAAATTTTGTAAGAAAAATTAAATACGTTTTCTTCTAATCTCTCTTAGTGCTAATTTCTTTGGAGAATTTTATTATGTTTATTGATCAAAACATAACACCTACTCAGTATATAATGCACAACTATTTATAATGAATCCTTTTTACAGCAAACTTTTGTTAAATGCATCTTAACTGAATGGGTTCATTTCATGACATTTACGTATTCCGTACAATCACGTGATCTCCATTGAACTCAAAACTGACGTTCGACTTATCTTGTTCTTAAGATTTAAATAAAATTTCAAATTTCATAATTCGGTATAAATGTTGAAACAAAAAACTCTTCAATTCCCCCCCCCACCAAATTTAAAGAAATAAATTATAAGGGGTGTTTTTAAATGAATATCGAAATTTTAACGCTTTATAGTATTTATTGCATATAACTTATAAGCATGAAATAGCAATTTAAACAGTTTTTATTGCTGGCATGTGGGCGTATGCACGCGAAACGTATGTTAATCCCCCCGCCCTCTCATCCGATCAGCGCGCTAATAGAAAAAATGGCGACTAGTGAACAGAAAGTGTTTCGTGTTCTCCAGCTGGCAAAGACAGAATTTGCTGTTACTGTACAACGAGCATTTCGTGCTAAATTCTGTTGTCAACCTCCAAATGATAATAACATTGGTAGATGGTATCATCAGTTTGAAACAACTGTCTGTTTTTGTAAAGGGTTGTTTTGTGGGGGATGACTAAGGCTTAGCGAAGAGAGTGTTGCTCAAGTGAGAGATTCTTTCATGCGTAGCCTAAAAGATCAGTTTAGCGCGCTAGTCGTGAATTAGCAATGCAAGTGACGACTGTTTGGAAAGTTTAAGCAAACGCTTAGAGCTACGTCCTTATCATCTGCAGTTGCTACAAGCTCTAAAACCGACAGATTATGGTTTAAGCGTCAAATTTGCACATGACATGTTGATGCATGCCAATGAAAATTTTATGGATTATGTCGTATTCAGTGATGGTTCAGTTTCACCTCGATGGACATGTGAATACACCTACTGTGTGCATTTGGAGCTTAGAAAATCTTCACTAAATGCTATAATTGAAACAAGACTCACCTAACTTGAATATTTTTTGCGCCATATCTCGACTGAAAGTGTATGGGCCTTTCGTTTTCGGAGAGCCAACTAGCTGGTTTTGCCTATCTTGATGCTCTATAATTATGGCTATTTCCTCAATTGGAAGAAAGTGAACCAGAGAACTTCATTTAGCAAGATGGTGCACTGTCTAATTAGCATCTCTCAGTACGCGATTGGTTGAACATCCCTGTACCCGACCAATGGATTGGCCACAAAGAGAATCACAATAAAGCTTATTTCTCATGGCCTCCACGTTCACCCGATCTGACGCTATGTGATTTTCATCTGTAGGGTTTAATTAAGGATTGTGTGTTCGTATCTCTGCTACCAGATGACCTTCCAGACTTAAGACACAGGATTGCAGCAGCTGTTGCAAGTATTACCTCAGACACACTGTGCAGAGTTTGGGCTGAACTCACCTATCGACTTGATATGTGCCATGTGACGAATGGCGCTCACATTGGACATTTGTAAGCTTCTAGGTAAAACTGTTTCAGTTACTCTTTCATTCGATGTATGAATTATATTTGTAAGTTAAATGTAATAAATACAAAAAAGCGTTCAAACTCCGATATTCATTTAGAAACACCCTGTATACGTCTTTTAAATCAAGTGCATTTTGATTACCAATGTACGATATTATTATTGACAAGTATGTGTTATATTAAATGTTTCTGCAAAAAACGAAACAGTGAAATGTATGAACTGATTGGCTGAAAACACATAATTCCATTTGTCAGGCGACTATGAAACATAAATTTATGAACTGATTGGCTGGAAGCTCGCGATTGCAGTTATTATGGGACTATGACGTCATATGAATTGAACCCACTAATGCATATATATGCACATAGTTAGCTAAACATCAGAAAATCTAACTAAAATACAAAAATTCAATCCAATATTCATTTGAGAATAACTAATTTTTAAATAATCGAGTATAAATTGTATTTTCTAAAAACTGTTCATCTTGGCTTCAGTAAGGTTATCGAATATTAGTGTATCTAAATACATAAAATTTTTTAAGCTAACAAGTCCTTCCAGTAGAATTATGTAGCTTGATTCTCCTAAAAAGGTTAAAAGAAATCATTTTCAAAGCTTTCGAGTGATGTGATGTAAAAATTACGAGATCCACATACCATTAAAGGTTTAATCCATTTGAAGACTATAATTTTAGCCCTATGAATATAATAGACAATAATGACTAATTTTAGACGTAAATCTTCAGTTGAAAAACACGAATCTCTCATTACTATTTACCATTGAAACATTTAAGCATTCATCTGTATTAGAAATTATTTTGTCCTTTCTCTGTTACCTATATAACTTCTATCGAAATTTGTATTACTATTTCGTCCAATTTATAATGAAGCATGTTAGTTAAAATAATTTACAGCCACACAAAACGCTACATTTTAAGTGTTCTTTTTATTCGTTTACTGTTGCCATTCATATTAAACCATAAATCTTTTATTTACAGAATCCCTTCATTACAGGTTGAGTTGTTTAATTTATTGTTATAAACTTCTTTGAGATTTGAATTTGTATTTTAGTTTAACTATATATATTAAATTACATCTCGTGGTTATGATATTAAAATTTGTTAAACTCGGGACAATGCCTTTAAAAAAGAAAATTAAAAATATATTAAATATCGAAGGAAGATTAAAACTAAATGCTTAACCGAACATCCCTCATAAGAAGATTAATTTACGAGTATTATTTACCAGTAAACATTATCTTGTTCTTTTAAAGTAAAATAAATTATAATTCAGTGTTGTGCTATGTGTGTAATTTTCACGTAAATATATATTACCTTGCAAAAATTTATTTTTAAGAATTCATAGAACCTTTTTAGAGGTACAATGCGTATCTACTTAACTTTCTGAATTTCAATCAACGCAGCTTTAATTAAATTAAATAGCGTATTTTAATTAAATTTCTTAATAAGAGAATTAAAGTTTCTCAATGTTTATTTGCTTATATAATTGCAAAAAGCTTCATTTGTTGGAGTGGGTACTTCATAAGTGTTATAAAATTTTTTTGTACTATTAAGGCTTTTTGAAATGAATTAAAATGAATTTTTAAGAAAATCGATCGATAAATACCCTAAAAGAATACGTTATGTAAGAGATAAGAAAATTTTAAACATAATTTTACATTTTTTTTTTTACAAAATTCAAAAGTATTTTACTAATAAATTTTAAAAACAATTTTGAACTACATTGATACCTTGCTCTTAAAATTATGTATTACGCATTTGATAAGAATTCTTAAGTGTTAAGAGAACTCGGTGCCTCAAAAATAACCAAACTATGGTTTTTTAAAAATTTTAATTTAATTTCATTTTTTGCATTATTATTTTTAAATAGATATATCACTTTTGTATTTAGGAAAATTAGAAGATGAAAAAAACTTCAATTGAAAATGTAAAGAAACAAATTAAGGAATTCAACGCCCCCATTTTATAAAAAAAAGCTAAAAAAGCTTTTTGATAAAAAAAAATCTATTTAAAAAGAGAAATAATAACTATAAAAAAAGAAGGTGTAATATATATAAAGCAGGATACTACCGAGATATCCCAATAATGTAATTTTCCTTCTTCGTAAAATGTGTGCATGTAAAATTTTTGAATTAAGGCATTTTATATTATCAATTCAAAATTTCAGTTCGTATTCTTCATATGTTTTTCATACAAATATAGTTCTTCAATATTATGTGAAGAAAAAAATTAAAATTTCTATCATGACAGAAAAAAAAATATTTTTTTTGCATTTTCCTTGTGCAATCAATACTCTCTAAAAATGGATCATTTATAAAAATGTATGGGTTGAAATAGTACGAAAATGTAATTATTTTAAAGAAAAATATATAAATAATATCTTAAAGCGGTATTTTAAGTTTAAGCTTATTATAAATAATTTTTCCGAATTATAAACTTAAAAAGGGTTTTTCTTAGATTGTATTTTTTCGATACATTAATGCATTCGAAATGCTCCTCCCTCCACAACTATTTTCAAATCACCTTCATTCCTCACTTCATTCCTCACTGTTCCTTTTGTTACAAAGCATGTAACAAAATTAGGGATCCATTTTGCTGTAAACTGAATACTTTTTTTTAAAAAAAAAGTTTAATGTAGAAGATATAATGGCTTTTTCATTGAATTTTAGCGTATTAACATTTTATTTTATTTTCTACAAAAAACTAATTAAGTTATCTTAAAATAGATCCCTAAAGTTGCTTAGAATATATATGTGATGTATTGGAGGAGGGGGGGGGGAGAAAAGGAACAAATAAGCAAATTCTCTGAAATAAGTAAATCCTTCGCAAACGCTGTCATGACCTTCTATTGCATTCCAAAGCCTTCGGAATAATGTTATGGATAGCAGAGCACAGAAAGTTTGTACTTCGAAAAGACTTATATATACGCTCAGGCAATTAACGTTCTGACTGAGCTAGACGTATATATACACCTGTGACAAGAGGTTCAAAATATAGTGTAATTGAATTAATTCAGTAAGAAAACTTTGATTAAACATTGGGTTGGAAACATTGTGGCTGGGGTGAATAGCTATACCTATGACCACAAAAGGTGTGGCAGTGCTATAAATGTATTGAACTGGCTATGAGCAGACTTTGAGTTATGTGTAACTTATCTACTCAAGCAAAGAGAGCGCGGACTGTATATTTTAAATAATGATGGTTTATTGAGCGACGGTTGGTACGTCCGCTCCTTAGGTTGGTTACATGCATACTGAGAAAAATGTAAACAAAGAGGACTACTAGCGCCCTCTGCACATGCGGGTCGTAACAGAGCCATTGAAATGAAATTTCAATACAACTACATAATGCAATTTACGATACTAAAACATAAAATACACAATATTTACAAAGCAAAAATACATGCACAATGATTAAATGTAAATACACAATATTTACAACCTTTAAATGCAAAATACACAATACACTTGATGATACTTGAAATACGATTAAAGTTAATTTATACATGTACGATAATTAAAAACAAAATTCATACATGCAATATACAAAGATTTCTAACGGTTCTTTTTAATGTTTCCATTTGGCACACGCAAGCTCACAACTCGAACCTTACTATCGGTGCCAGGAAATACTTCGGTTATTCGACCAGTACTCCATTTCGTACTGGGAAGATTTTCATTTTTGATTAAAACTAAGGTTCCCACAGAAACATTATTCTTGTTAAATTTCCACTTGTGACGTTCTTGTAAATTATTTAAATAATCGCGTTTCTAAAGCTTGTATATGTGTTGGGTAATTTGTTTTACTTTTTCCCATCTCGACAACCGATTCTCGTTTATATCAGTTATTTGCGGTTTACCTATGGAAGTTAGGGGTCTACCTACTAAGAAGTGTCCAGGGGTCAGTGTTTCGAAATCAATCGAAATTTGATGTCAAAGGAGTGAGTGGTCGGGAATTTAGCACTGCTTCAATTTCACAAAGATTGTGATGAATGATTCGAGAGTTAAGTGTGCGTTCCCTACAACTCTTTTTAAGTGGAATTTAAATGACTTCACTCCTGCTTCCCATAGTCCTCCATGGTTTGGGGATCTTGGAGGGATATAATTCCACTCTATGGATTCATTAGTCAAAAATTCTGCTAATGTTTGATCAGGTAGTTTAATCATTTTGAACAATTTTTTAATTTCGGCATTTGCGCCAACAAATGTTTTAGCGTTGCGCACTGTCCTCTTCTACCAAAAAACCATTTTAAACTTGCTATGAATGCTTGGGATGTGAGATCTGTCACAAAATCTAAATGAATTGCTTTTGTACATAAACATACATATATTACTACATAAATTTTATTTAATGCACCTTTTCTTTGATTTTTAAATTTAATAAAGAATGTGCCTGCAAAATCAATGCCCATGATATTAAAGGGATAATTCGGAGATACACGATCTCTCGGTAGGTTGACCATAATTTGATTCATTGTGATGGGCTTATTTTTGAAGCAAATCACACATTCATGAATAATTCTACGACAGTTATTTCTGCCATTGAGGGGCCAGAATTTTTGACGAACAAGATACAAGAGTTAGTGGGGTCCTGCATGCAAATATTTTTTAAGATAATAGCTCAAAATATGATATCAGTTAAAATATTTCTACTAGGTAAAATCATGGGGAATTTAGCCTTCTCGTTTAAATTTGAATTTGCAAGTCTGCCTCCTACTCTAATAATGTTGCTCTCATCAAGAAAAACATTAAGGGGGTTAATTCGCTTCTAATAGGAATAGGCTCACCTGTTAACAATTTACGCATTTCTTCAAGGAATGAGCGGATCAGCCAGTTTTCAGCATGACTTACCTCTTGTGAAGTAATCTTGTGTGAACTAACTTTATCTTTGCAGTTCTGGTTCTACACAGTTATGTATGAACCTGAAAAGAAAACTTACAACACGAATTAATTTTATATAATTATTTGAAATGTGAATTATATGTTTTCAAAGAAATTGTTTTGAGTCACCGTCAATGTAAAGGAAATGTCCTTTTTTGGATTTGAGTTCTTTTTCATTTCTATTAAATACAACCTTTCTGGGATAGGTTCGTTTGTTCCTTTGGTCAGAAAGTCGGTTTCACGTAGAAATGAGGATCCATTCCACCACTTGGAGTTGGTTGAAAGAGCGTCTACACTAATTCCTCTGGTAAGGAGATCTGTTGGGTTGTCCTTGCCTGAACAGTGGAACCACGAGTTAGGATCGGTGAGGCTTGAATTTCGCGAACCCTGTTCGCCACAAAGGGTTTCCATCTATGGCTTGGGCCTTTGATCCAATATAAGGTGATCTGAGAGTCCGTCCACAGAATGGCTTTAGTTGAACATTTTTGATCAATGATTTTCTTTACTTCCTTCGCTAAGCATGCAGCAAGTAAAGCACCCATCAGTTCCAATCTGGGCAGGGATAACTTTTTCAGAGGTGCGACACGGATATCAAGAGATCAATGCTGATTCTGTCTTTGTACTTGACCCTCAAGAAGGCGGCTGCTCCATATGCTTTTTGACTGGCATCGGAAAATGTATGGATTTGGACATCACTTGAATCTCCACTGGAATCGAGGATCATTCGTGGAATCTTTAATTCTGATAAAAGTGGAAGTTCTGACCACCATTGTGACCATATTGCATAAATATCTGGTGGTAGCTCGTCATCCCAGGCTAACTTCCGTAGCCAAAGTTCTTGTAATAGGCATTTGAGCCTAATTGTCTAAGGTGACAAAAACCCAACTGGATCGTATATTTTACCAGCTGATTGAAGTACAACTCTTTTTGTGATAGGTTTTGACGTATCCAATTCCATAAGTCCTTTCACATCAATTGTGAAATAGTCATGGACGACATTCCATGGTATCCCTAAAACCTTTGATAAAGAGATTTGAGAACGGTCTTCCGAGTGACGAGGATGTATCTCAAGTCCTTCCCCTTTCCAAGTTCTCCTCAGTGTTTGATTGTTTGAATTCCATTTCCGTAGCGTCATGCTGGCATTCTTCATGATTGTGTCAGCATCCTTTGATAGTTTTAAGGCTTGGGAAATGTTCTCAGCACCACTAATTACGTCGTCAACATAGAGACAAGTGTCAAGCATTTCCGTTGCTGCTGGATATTGCTTTCGGTATTTCTCGATGTGATATTTAATTGTTGCGGAGAGTAAGAAGGGACTTACGTTGACTACAAACATCACACGTTTACATCTGTACACTTGAAACTTGTAGGGATCTGCTTGATTTGATTCAACTTCTGGAAACAGAAATCTAACTGCATATCTGTCCTCGTCACGTAATGAGATTTGCAAGAAAGCACGTTCTATGTCTGCGGTAATTGCAATCGTATTCAAGCGAAAATAAATTATCAGATGGAATATGTTTGGATTTAAATTTGCACCTGGCATTTACACTCATTGAGAGCTAATGGTCCATCTTCACGGGAGCTTGCATCGAAGACAATGCGCATTTTCGTAGTAAGGCTTTCTTGGCGAAAGACCGCTTGGTGCGGTAAATAAAATACTGCTCTATTAGTTGGTTTTTCGGTTTGAAAAACCCTTTCTATTATCCCTTGCGACTCATATTCTTTTAAAATTTCAAAATATTGTTTGAACAGAGTTGGATCCCAAATGAATCTTTTTGCTAACGATTTGGCACGGTTTTCTGCTACGGAAAAATTGTCATTTAACTCTTGTTTATCTCTTTTCCAGGGAAACATAACTTCATAACGGCCACTATTGAAACGTACTGAGGATTTAAAATGTTGCATGGCCTGGTCATCTGGATCACAGCTAATTCTTCTTTAATTCCTATTGCTTCTAAATCCCAGAATTTTGTTAAATTTTTATCAACCTGATCTTGAATGAAATTGCAAAAATAATAGTTTGATTGATCGTTTTGAATGGAACCTGTTACGATGTACCCGAATATTACCCAATGTCCTGCAATATTATTGAATTGTCATGTAATTTTATTTGTTTACTTTTTAATAATTCATAAAATGTTTCACCTCCCAGGAGAATATCGATTGGTTTCGAAATATTAAATTCCGCATCTGCATAAGTTATATTTTGAGGCAAATTCATGTTTGTTAAATCAAATGGCTGAGTAGGAATGCATCCTGTTATTTCCGGGACTAAGAGAAAGTTGAGTTTTCTTTTAAATGAGCCCCCGTTCGATATCTCAGTTGAAATCCCTTTTTCTCACGGAAAAACAACTCCCGCTAACACCTGAAATAGTTGCACAGAAATCTTGTTTCTTCAAACCGAGGACATTTGCGGCTTGGAAGCTACAAAGACTTTGTTGACTGCCAGAATCAAGGATGGCGATCATTGAAACCCACACCCCTGCTGCGTTTTGAACTTTGACCTTGGCGGTCGAAAGCAAAACTGATCTCTCTCCAACCTCATTGTAAAGACACGCAGTGGTTGGGGTATATGGTTGGAGGGGTGAATTAGCGACACTCCGGTCATGAATGACCCCTGATGAACTCTGTGGAGAGGGAAAATTTCTGTTGGTTTTGTTTGCTACTTGTCGGGGTACACTTGCGTTGCAAAGAAGAGAATTATGATTCGCATTACAAAACTTACATTTCTTGTTAAGTTTTACACAGTTCTTAATAAGGTGATGACCAAGACAATTAAAACATAAATTAAGGGATTTGACTTTGTTGTTTCTGTCTTGAACAGACATATCGTGAAAGTGTTTGCACTTAAAAATTGGGTGCGGTTCTGAAAAACATAAGGGACAGGTTTTTTTATCACTTTTCACGACTAATGATTTGAATTTCAGAGAATATTCTTTCTTTTTTTTCAGTGAATAATTCCTTTGCACGTTTTCTAAGGCTTGACTTCTTTTAATTAGAAAGTCTAAAAATTTATCCCATCTAGGCAAATTATTGGAATGTAATACCATTTCATATTGTTTACGCGATTCATCATCTAGACGTTGAGAGTTATAACAAAAATTAACATTGATTCACACAAGGTGTTAGGTTCTAATTCTAATTGTTTTAAGGCTCTAAGATGACTCTGAATGGAATCGATTAAATTTCTCAGGTGAATAGCAGATTCAAATTTTATTTTGTTAGGATTTAAAAGTTCACCAATATGGCTATTTACGATTCATCTTTTATTTTCGTATCTGCATTTTAAGGCTTCGAATAAAGATGAGTACGAATCGTTTACTGTTTGCAATTGTTTTGCATGACCTTTGAGGGCAGATTGTAAATAATATAGTTTTTCAGAGTCTGATAAACTAGTGTTCTCATGAATTAATGATACGAATTGGGATTTAAATTGCAACCAATCAATGTACTGTCCCGAAAATTCAGGTAAATTAATGGATGGCAGTTTCACATTGCAATTTGTAAAATTATTTTTAACAGATAATTCAGAGGTATTCACATTAGAAGGTTCAAGTAAGGTATTGAGACTCGCCTCTAAATTATCTGCGTCTTCTTCCATTTTGTCCAAACTGTTTCCGAAATTTGGAAGCTCCTCATCTGAAAGAACACTGTAGCTAAAAAAAAAAAAAAAAAAAAAAAAAAAAAAAAAAAAAAAAAAAAAAAAAAAAAAAAAAAAGTACCGTAAGACATTTTTTTTTTTTTTTTTTTTTTTTTTTTTTTTTTTTTTTTTTTTTTTTTTTTTTTTTTTTTTTTTTTTTTTTTTTTTTTTTTCTCGTAAATATGTAAGTTTCCTTCATTCTGAAAGAACACTGTACTTTCGTACCGTAAGACGTCATTTTTCCTTTACGAAGCGATGCGAGTTTGTTTTTTAGTCCAGCTTGATTCAACGGTGAATCCACATTTTCCAAACAGTTTTTAATTCGCGGTGAGCTCTGAGAGTTTTCTTGGAGCCATTTTAAATTTTGGTTCGGGCTCGGGTGACCACACAAACTGGGAGGGGTGCGATAGCTATACCTATGACCACAAAAGGTGTGGTAGTACTATAAATGTATTGAACTGGCTATGAGCAGACTTTGAGTTATGTGTAACTTATCTACTCAAGCAAAGAGAGCGCGGACTGTATATTTTAAATAATGATGGTTTATTGAGCGACGGTTGGTACGTCCGCTCCTTGGATTGGTTACATGCATACTGAGAAAAATGTGAACAAAGAGGACTACTAGCGCCCTCTGCACATGCGGGTCGTAACACATTGAAAGTTTGAGAAGCACTGCTATAGTATAAGAGAAAGAAAAAAGCATTATTCAAACTTCTTACGAATACATTAAGAACAATTAAAATTTCCAATACAAGTACAGGGTGGCCATAATTAAACTGCAAGTGTTCATGGTGCACTGCTCAGAAAACTGCAGCAAATATTCCAGTGAAATTTGGTATCTACTCGTTTCGGAACATGCGCAAGTCAAATATGCAAAAAGGAAAATAATCACCATTTTCACCCGATAGATGGTTCTGTGCCGTGTGTCAATGCTTATCGACGGCATATATGCAACTTTTAAGCCCATCAAACAATATAAAAGCAAGACCACATTCAGTAATGGACAATCATGACTCTGAATAAGGAGGAACGTGCATTGTTAGTGAAGTAACTCTATCAAAATGGTAGCAATTATTCAGCTACTCTGAAAGAATACCGGCATATGAAATGATTAAGAGGTCCAATGATTGTGTCAAAGAAGGGGAAAATATTATTTCTAAATTTGAAAAAAAAAACAGGAGAATTAGGCGTTATTCCAGGCACAAGAGGGCGGCGTTCCGTAAGCCTGGGAAAAGTGAAACAAATTGATGACGCTATTGCTACTACGAGTAGCAGTTCAGGAGCCAGTATGAATGTCCAGAACGTCATTATGCTCTGTCTATCGATTTTACAATTTGTATATGCCACCTGTCAGCGTTGAAATACTTTACAGCTCCATCTATCGGATAAAAATTGCGAATTTTTTTCTCTTTGCATATTTGACTTGCGCATGTTCTGAAACGTGTAGATACCAAATTTCACTGGAATATCCCAGTGGTTTTCTCTCCAGCACCCCTTGAACACTTGCAGTTTAATTATGGCCACCCTGTACACCGTACTCGTTTAAACTCCAACATCCTAACTTCTACTTACGAAGATGTTGAATCGTGGTTGAATAACCAAGAATCAACAATAGTACGTGTCCTTCTTTGGAAGGATGAAAAGAAACATCACTTGTTATAAGTTAAGAGTTTTACCATGGCTCTTGGGAAAGCCTTTGAATCCTTTCCGAAGTTAAAACTTAGATTGGGATTTACTTAAAATACTTCAGAACTAACGAATCGCAAAGTATCATTTACAAATTGCTTTCAGCAAATGATTTTTTAAAAGATTCCTGGAATTTCTGGTACGTCATAAAGCAGTTTAATAGCACGAAATGAATAGATAAAAATAAAAGTTTAAAAAAAATTGTTTATTACGAAAAAAAGAAAAATTGAAACTGAAAAAATATTAAATTACGTATTATATTTACTTCATAAAGGAATAACCAGACCATAGACCAAAGTCGTGTTAAAACAATGGAGTGAAAACAGAAACATTAGATTCCTTTAATGCCATCATAAAGCCACAAATAAACCAGAAGAACACGAAATAAAATTCCCGGCAATCGAGTTTCATTGTCGTAGAATTTAAACAAAAGACACGACAAAACTAATAAACTGTAACCTTCAACACTACAATTCTGCTTGGAGGTGTTGGGTTTGTGTTTCGCCTGAACTGTCTTTAGCAATAATGTTCAGTTAGGTGAAAGAGTGCGGCGTACAGTTACATTTGAAGATTAATATTACTGGGGGAAAGCATTTATCCATTTATTAAAAAAAAAGAAATTTTCAGAAGACTTTTCAATATTGCTCGCTTTTAAATAATATTTTCTGGTTAAATTTGACAGGCTTAGTGATTGAATATAATATTTGGGAGAATAATGTTGATGTGATTTAAATAATCACATTAATTCATAATATCATTTCTTCACGGCTTTCATGTGTATATATATCCAAGAGGAATACATTAGAACCATTCGTAAAATATTTCGTTGAATACCTTGTATCATTTTTAGCTGACTATCTTCAGAATTAGATAATGGCATTCTTATATATATATATACATATAATTCAATAATATACACAAAATAGTTATAAACCCAAGATAACTAGTCATGATAGTATAAAGTCTTACCCACAGTAGAACTATAGCAAACTCTCCTGGCCTTAGGAGCCAGGATTGAAGGTTTAAACAAAGTTTTGCGGCTAGCCAACCTTCACCCGTATTTGCCAATACTCTGGGTCATAGGGAAGAGTAAGAAATGTCAAGAGAAGTATAACTATTATTACAAAAAAACCATAATCTATTAATATAAAACGATAATACCATAGCCTAAAAAAATTGAATATGTTAAAATCAAAGCTAAAAACAATTAGATGAAAAGACTTACCACGTGACTACAGCAATAACCATTTTCCCGGATGACAGAAAGGAGTATATCAGTAACGCATAAAATTAGTAAGTTATTATAAAATAACATTAAGTCTATATCTATACATTTAGAAACTCTAAATATATTGTTTTAAAATTTATAGAAAATAAAAGTTTAACCCAGACATATTCAATTATTTTTAAATAGAATATATTATTATTATTTACTAAGCATGAGGTACCATGTATCGATTAACTTTACAACTAATTAGAAAAGCTATTGTTATAACATATTTCTTACACTTAACTGATAGGAATATAACAGTAAATAAAATTAGCAGGGTTTACTTATATATATATATATATATATATATATATATATTTAAGGTCATAAAATACGAAAAATACTATACAAAACACTTAGTGCATAATAAAGCTCAGGAGGATGGTTCATTAAAATTTAAAAAAATATTAAAAGATAGTTACAAGACTAAACAAAAATAAGTCATTACTTAATATGGTTACAATAACTATTAACTGTATATAAAAAATCATTTAACTCTTTTTTTTTTACGAAATTTTATGAAAGGATTTTGAAAGGTACTAATTTTAAAGATAAAAATGATAAAAAAAGAAACATTTAAAAAGAACTTTTAGAAAAGTTTTAGCATATAAAATAAACAAATATTACAATTGCATAGCGTTAAACAAAATATGTATGTCATCCTTTACAAAATAAGAATTTCAGCAAAAAAAAAAAAAAAAAAAAAAAAAAAAAATCAATGTGATTATAAGACGTTTTTTTCAACAAAAAAAAAAAGCAAAAAAATATAATAATAATTTTTGTCATTATTTTGAAGTTTCTTTCTTTGGAAAACTCTTAAATCTAAATTTTTGATGATTTTTTTCTTTTTCTTAGAAAGTAACGTTTTTTTTAACTTTCATTTTTTTAGAGTGATGGACATTTCAATCTCCAATTTTCCACAACCTCGCTTTCCAAATCATGTCCTGAAAGATTTTGATTCGTTTTCGGAAGCTTTTGAAATGTTTTTCGAAAGGAGATATGTTTTCTCTGCAAGTATTAAAAATCATATTTTTTCTTCCTTCCTCCACCTCCGGTTTTTTTAAAGCTTTTCCTTTCAGAAATTAGGATTCTTTAGTTTCGATCGTTTGGTACGTACTATCGAAAACTGAATTTAAAACAAGATTGAAGCCAACATTTAAACTTAATAATTATGAAGCCATTAAAATTACATAATTCAGTCATTTTTCTGCTATACATCTTGCGTGTTACTTGTTACTTTATTTAAATTTTAAGATAAATATTTCAATTTCACTACAAAAGACTTATAAATTAATCATTTAATTATAAAACAAATCCCTCTATGGAACAATTTAACCTGCGAGAACTACATTTTCCTAATATTAAAATATACAAAGAGAGTCATGAAAAGAGTGTTATGTAAAAAATACAATTTCATTTGCATTGTTGCACAAAACGAAACTAAAACACACACACAAAACATATACACATAAGGAAAATATTGCCTATTCCTATTTTAAATGTTGAAAATAAATCTATTTATTTATTCATTTTCAATTTTCCTTTTGTTATAAGTAAACTAGTTAACTATTTCAAATTATAATATTTATGCACATGAAACGTATATATTTAAGTGACTTATAAAAAAAAATTCGAAATTATATATATATATATATATATATATATATATAACATAATACGAAATGAAATGAAGTTAGATATATTTATGAGAATGCATAAAATACAAAAACTCAGTGAGTATTATAATTCTTCAACTCTCTTAAGTCTTGTATAAATCTCAAAAAGTAAACAGCAGACAATTAAATTAGAGTTTTGAACTACTATCTCATATCTTGGCTAAATTGTATAAGAACATACTTTCTATACATGTCAATTGTATCTTCAAATTTTTTCAGTCAAAATCCATTGCACTTCTGGAAAATGCACACAATATACAGAGGAAGTAGATATTATATACATGGAAGTGATGGATACATGGGAAATCAAAATCATGATTTGTATATCTGGTTCTTCATTTTTTTGATGTAGTCTTTTTTTTTTTGCTTTTATTTAAAAACTATATCGTCAGTTAATATTTTAAAATATAATTCATTTGATTGTTTAGAAATTTTTTTCAACCATACCAGTTAAAAATAGTCATATTACTTATTTGAGAAGAAAGTAAAAAAAATAAAATTAAAAAAGGGAATGAAAAGAGGAGAGGAGGAGAGAGATAAGATAAAAAGAAAAGAAAAAAAAAAGAGGAGGAAAGGAAGATGATGAAAGAAGTAGTGAAAAAAGATAGAAAAAAAAGAAAGAAGCTAAAAACTGAAAAGGAAGAGAGATAGAGCGGTAAAAGAAGGAGCAAGAATTATCAAAGGAAGAAAAAGAGAAAGAAAAACAAGATATCAATCATTGGCATGACCAAGTAATTTTAGCGCGTTTTTCACATGTTGTATCTTACAATATTGCAACTAATGCACTTTTTACTAACAGAAAGTAGTACTGTACTATAAAAAAAAATTAAAAATGATTAAATTTAAATATGATTCAGCTCATCTAGGGCACAAATGCGACCCAATGCCGAAAACCCGATGTCAATGGGTTGCTTATTGGCTGAGAAAAAGGTACGACACAATATGGAACGAAGACGAAATTTGCGTCCTAATAGCGCTTTTGTTCCACTACGTGAAAAACGCGCTAAAAAGAGAAGACAGAAATTTCGAAAAGATGAAGGAAAGAAAAAGAAACAAGAAGAAAGAGAGACGAAGGAGAAAAGAAGAAGAAAACTGATTTAGATGAGCATGAAGAGAGGAGGAAGATAGTCAGAACAAGAAGAAGAGAAACGACGAGAAAGAGGAAGGGAACCATAATATTTCGCGAGAAATTTTAAATATTAATGAGGTCATTAGCTTTGATTTTTTACATTATTTTTAGCATCAAAACAGTGAGCTTCATTAAAAGTAGCATGTTAAATAACAGTCAGTTCCATGAATTTTTAGAGCTCAGATTATGAGGACGTTACAATTTATGTATAAGTGAGATGGTTGAAATGGGCCAAACTGTTAAAAAGAATTTTTATTTGAGTCAAGAAATGCAATCATTCTTTTGCAAGCCGGTTGAAAAGTATCCGATAGCTTGAAAACGAAGTATGAGCTTGCGACTTTACGTCTCTGGTCGATATAACTGACCAGCAAAATGGCATTCCAAGGGAAAAATCAATTAATTCATTTCAAGAATGATCATATTTTTACATTTCAAAGAAACTTGGTTTGGGAGAATAGCATTCGAGCACAAAATTTTTTTCTCATTTTATAACTTTGTCACTGCAACCAGATGCCATTATTGCACGCTTTAATTCCGCACGCATTCTGAAGTAATTCCAAACAGTGACGTCATTGTGAATATTTTTTTTTAATAATAATGATGTTTATATATATAAAAATAGATGTCTTGTCATCAGTGCAACAGTATTTGTTTGTGTACAAAAATAATAAAAGGAAAAGAGCGAGAAAATGACACTGCTGTTTTTAAATGTTTACTTATTTAGTAGTCATGCCGGAGTCACCGGATAGATCCACTTTTTTGATGTATAACTTAAGGTATACGACTACCCTAAAATTGTGAATTTTCCCAAAAACTGCCAAATTATTTATGATTTAGTTTTATAGGCCATCATATTAGATTTATAAAGATACCAAGTTTATTATTTTACGTTCAATAGAACAAAAACTCAAGTGTTTCAATAAAATCAGATACCATTACTTTAAGCAAGATGTCATACTTTAAAACGCATTTTACTCGAAATGTGCTTTTTTGAAAACACTCAAACGGGGCCAGAGATTGTTCAAAACGTTTTAAAAATAATTAACTGAAATTTTTTATGTGTGTTCTGTATACTAGTAGAAGTGTTTTAATCTTCAGATTTACCAATCATTGTTTTATTACAAAATGTACAGTCCCTTATGTGAATATAATCACTGTTTTTTTCCATATAATTACAAAGATAAAGTGTTCTAGATTTTGTAAAGATTAAAATATCTCTTATCCTGAAGGTCATTTAAAAATAAAAAAACATGGCAACACATCAAAATTGAAAAATTGAAAGCCTGTTCATATACTTTTGGTACAGAATGGGCCACATTTATGATATTTTTTATAAATTTTTACCCATTTTTTCCGATTTTAGTATTAACCATTTCTTTTTCTATTCTTAATTTTAGCATATTTTTCTTAAAAGGTCTAAACAAATCTAAAAACAACAACAACAAAATCCCCATATTTCCATTTTTTAAAAAAAAAAAAGTTGTCGCAAGTAGCCGGATACCTTAAACACTTATACGTGAAAACAGTTTTCTGATCGCATGAAGCACATCAAATCACAAATGAGAATGTGTGTTTCTGCTGTTCATCATGTGAAAATTGTTTGCGTTTAGTGAAATTTTTCCCTTGATATTAATGTTAATGCAATTAGTTCTACAGAAAAAGTACAGAAGTTTCACTTAACTAGGATATTTTAAAATTGTAAGGGAAATACTTTTAATTCTCAGTTGTGTTTTTATTCCAGAAGTATAAATAGATACCACACTTTTTTTTAAACTTTTGTTCAAGCATGCCTTCGACCCCGATCGCAACTGCTAGAAAGTGACATTGCAAGCCGAAATTGCAGCACGCTTGCTTATTTGCTTTTACTAACAGAGTAACATTAGGCGTGCTTCTCTACGGGAGATATTTCTGAAATTGGCCAAACTTCTGAAATGGTTGGGCATTCATGATTTAGACCAATGAATCCCTCATATTATGTCGATGGACGGACCCTTAAAACTATAAGCTGTTTTTGGAATAAAACCAATCCGAAAAAATATAAAAATCCCCTTAGATGAATATATCTTAAAACTATATTTAAAGTACATCAACATATATATATTATAGCTATTTTAATATTTTTTCACAGTCATACTAATTATTATAGCTATTTTATTATATTTCAACTTAATTTACTCATTAGTTACATTAAACTCTGCAGCTGCGTTTCTATATTTTGTTTTTGTTTTGATATACGTTGAGGAAACTCATATTTCTCAAATGTACAGAATGACTTAAAAAACTAAAACCTGTGAGAAAAACTTCTGTGTATTCAGAAAATTTGCAGTCTAAAACTTAGGAGCTGTTTTTGTTTAAAAGAAGATTTTAGCGTCGAATCTGTTGGTATGTAAACATGTTCATTTTCCTTCATTGGGAATCCTTCTAACATTTATTTATGCTCGGTTTTTCGCTCTGAGAAAAACTATTTTACAGCTTTTAAGTGTTTTTTAACGTTATCTTTAAGGCGTTTTTATGTTCTTTATTGTACAATTTTCAACACAGTTGTCTAAATCCAATTAATTAATTCTATTCCATTTCACTTAGTTTTGCCAAACATTGCGCTAACGAATAATTTATTTTATGGACCCCGAAATCATATAAGCAACATATTCACCAACTAGGTAGCCCATACAAAAAAGAAAAAAAAGATATAGTTTAGTATTTTTTTTATTATATTATAATCAAAATAACAGTTAATTGCTGAAAAGAGGCTGTTCGGAGCAGAATTTACTTTTTAAGTCTTCCCTCGTGGAAAGTGGGGCCAACGTAGGGAAACACAATTTTAGGTACTTGTTGTCACATTGACACCTTAGAAAACGGGAATCTGTTTTGCATACATTTCTATAGTTTTCTTATCGAATTTTTTTTCTTGACTCGTAGAGAAAAGGTATGTTTTGGGAAATCCTGTTTTTTCGCGGAAAACAGTATGAAGACTACTGATTTAGACTAACGTAGTAACTTCGATGACATTGGAAAACTATCATTCATTATCAAATATCATATTTCAAAATACCAAAAATACCTTTCGAATATGTGCTTACCACCACCTACAATAAATATAAAACATAATTCATTTCAGTTATTTATATGATTGCCTTAACAGCTATGTGAATTTAAAGTGAGATCACTAGAATAAAAGAAATTTATGAAATAAATGTGAATAATTATTAGATGAAGTAAAATATGAAAAAAAAAAACAGGGCTCACAACATACATGTATCAAGAGTCCTTATTCTAAAACATAAAAGGTGAATTCTAATAATATGTTCATGTACCAAACAAATGCCTGTCCTCGAGTTTATTCCAATCGGATAAATATAATATTACAAAAAGATTGAAAATCGTAGAAGGAGATTTATATAGAATAAATAATATATTGTTTTACTATTCATGTAAATATTAACAACTTAATCAAAAGTCTCTTCCATGAATTCGTCAAGCAAAATTTTAAAATAAGTAAGAACTCCTTTACGAGTTTATTAAAATTTCAATTTTATTTTCCGAAGAAAATATTTTCACCACATGCATTTTCAATTTGTGCGGTATCACTAAGCAAAATGAATAAATAATTTATAATTAAACACTACAGTTTTTGACTAAGGGAGTATCGCAAATTGGTTTTTAGAACAGGAAAAAATAACAAGAGAAAGTTTTATACTCAAGGTTTTGCAAATAACAGATTTAGACCTCAAGGATAAGGATATATACATATACATATATATATCCTTAAGTAAAAGTAGATATACATATGAGTATATATGTATTTACTTTTTTTAGTAATCAAATTTTCTCAATTCAATTTTCAAAGGGAATTGAAATTTTAATCAGAGGAAAACGATATATTTCGCTCACTATCATTTTTAACACGCTTTTATAAGTTTCACTCATATGTAATGGAATCTTTGTACTCGATTTTTACCCACTTTAAAAGGTCAGATTAATTCAAAATTTTGCACACTTGTAAAGGACCAATGGCAGTACAATAATTTCATAATTTTGTTCCATTTTCCTGGTCAGGGCATCAGAAATAACGATATCCTGATTTAGCGACTAATTCCATATACCATTTCCAGATTTGACAACTTATTGCATATACCATTTCAACATTTGGAAACTAATTCCATATACCATTTCAAGATTTGGTGACTTATTCCAGATTTAGTGACTAAATGATTAAGGTGCAATCCATAAAACGAGTACACACACTTGTGGTTTAGAAATAAAACAAACAAGAAAAATGTTTTTAATATGAGCAAGGGTAGGTTGATTGCGTCAGTTACTTCTTACCATAATATAAACAACTGTCCAGTTTTTCTGAAAATGGAAATAAAAAAAGACTCATACATGGGGAAAAAATAATTTATGATCTAACTGTTAAATATTTTTTATTTAAACAAAGCAATACGTTTAGAAGTGATGGTACGAATTAATATTATAGCAATATGTTTATAAGGTGATAATACGATCACTTAATATTTCTTCTTATAACACTTTGATTTAACCTGCATCTACAGAGACGGAAATTTTGAAATATAACGATACGGGACTGATCCGAAGGCCCGTAAGCGAATAGAATAGTATACCCTTCAGGCCCATTATTTAATATCCATTGACGAGAAGACTAATTCCAGCAGCTACTTAATTCCCCTTCCCCGGATCCAAATACCAAACTCAAGAATATATTCAACAATGAGTAAATGATAGAGTGAAAAACTAAAAAACACGCTTTTAACGTAGATTGAACTAAAAAAAAAAAAATAAATTACAGTTTTCTTTAAAAAAAAGAGTGAATCGAACTAAAAAGTAAAAGAATAATTCCTAATAAAGACTAAAATGATGAACGAGAAAATTAATGTCATTGGGGTAAAAAGGTGGAGTGCTTGTACTACATTTTTACACTAACTCAGCATTTTCAAAATAGAACTTGTAAGAAATTATAACAATTAATATAGAGCAATCCATGCTTTTACCCCAATGACATTACTTTTCTCGTTCATCATTTTATTCTTAGATTAGGAATTATTTATTTTTACTTTTTAGTTCGATTCACTGTAAAGGCGTGTTTTTTAGTTTTATTTAAAACTATAATTTATTTTTTTTATAATTTATTTATAATTATTTTTTTTAAGTTCGAAGCTTTATATAACAGATAATTCTCTGAAAAATTAACAGTTATTAAAATGAACATAACATCTCATAACTCTAGAAAATTTTTCACAATTTGACCATATTTCAGTTATTTCTTGAATTCTCTATTACGTATAAATTACAGTAACATATCAGTTTGTTTAATAAAAAATTGCTTAAATTCATATGGGTTCAAATTTATTTAATGCGGATAATGGTATAAATTTACCGTATTGCGCTTTAATATTTTTTAAAAAAATATTAAGCTCATTATTGGGCAAAGCAGAAATGTAGTCTCATATAATTAGTTAGATGCTAAAATAATCTTATCTTGATGACTAAAAATCGATTTACTTTAGAGAAAGACTTATAATGCTTCATTTATTTTTTCTCCCCCCCCCCATATATTGCAAATGATCGCTTTAAATTAAAAAAATATTATTGATCTTAAAGCATAAGAAAATTACAATTTTGTTTCACAAATCTTATGTACGGTTTTACTTTAATTAACACTAATTACTACAAGTTGCAAATAGAATGAAGTATCATACACTACTTCGAAAAATAATAAAGCATTCAAAAGTGTTCATTTTATACATTTGTTTAATGTATTTCTATAAAAACTATAATATTCATTTACCTCCAATTTGAAATATTGATTATTTTGCTATCAAAAATATATAAATATGTCAATATAAATTTTAAATGCAATGTCTACCGATATAAACATTATTTAAAGATATTGAGAAAAGAGATTTATCTTTTGAAGTTGAACAACATTGTTAAAATTTATTTCTAACTCTAGAAAATTAAGTTAGATTTCTGCTCTTGCGCTTTCAATTAAATTTAAGTCTTTCTTTAACTGAGCTGTGTATTTTATCAGTCCCAGAATTATTCCCTCACAAAGGGAATAGTCTTAAAATAGAAGTTCCCGCAGTCTTTAAATAGAAGTTCTAAATTCTTGGAATTGCTGGAAAGAAATATAGACAGAAATAATTTTGTAAGTGAAGCTATAATGTTATAAAAAAATTCACGCCTACACAGATTTATAAACTGAATTTGATTTGAAAAATGCATTTCATAATGCGTAACTTAATTCAAATTTTGTCTTCATTTAATTTCATATTTTATTTTTTTACATGATTTTCTATCATTAAAAAGACGATAATATAAATAATAAATTTAGTCTGTTATATAACGTTTAAAATTATATTAGTAAGATTTAATAGACACTTAATTTTAAAATTTACACTTCCTAAAGAAATAGTAAGCAATTTTCAATATAGAAACGAAATCTCGCACAGATAAAATATTATGTAAATAATTTAAAATTAAAATGTGCGGTAAAAAATATCCACTGCCCTTCATCAGAAACTGTATGCTGACTTTTTGCGTACTTTGTGTTTTTCTATTCAATCAAAGAAAAATCTATAGAATTTTAGCTTCGGTCTTCTTGTTCTTTCGTTAAGATTGATAAACGTTTTATAGCAGGGCTCTTTTTTAAGTAAGGTCCATTTTTTAAAGAATAAATAACGGATTTTCCAACGGATTTTTTTAAAATTGTTTACGTGTTTTATATTTATGGAATAAAATTACAAATTATTTTGCAATTCCCAGAATTGAATTAAAGATGTTTGCTATTCCCAATATTTACTTTATGTGCTTCATTTTAATAAATCGCTTATTCTAATCAAGAACACAAATGCACAATGCAAATTATAATTTGCTTCAAAATAAATACTTATCAATATTTTTATAGATCAATTGGTTTGGTTTTATATTTATTTGCATTTCTCTGTATTCTTCTCTTTTCGAACAATTTACTAATTGAAATCTAGTTACAAGAAAGTATAAACCATTTCAATCTAATCTTAACAAATAATAAAGCAGAATTCTCTCTAGAGACTCATATAAAACAAATGCATTTTTAGAACTCAGTCACATTGAATTAACACCACAGTGAATGAAAGTGAATACCTGTATATTGGTGTAAAATTACCTAAACCTAATGAAAGAACATCAGAGAAAATTTCCAGCAATCAGATTTCAGAACCGCAGAGAGAGAGAGAGAGAGCAAATGACAAAACGAATAAAAACCAACTATCAACGTTAGAAACATACTTAGAAACGACGGATTAGTGTTTCAAAAGTGAGACAGGAGACAGACCTGTCTTCAGCTTTAGGGTAAGAGAAAGAACGAGAAATAAAATTGCATTGAAGACTTGAATAAGTCTTCGGAAAGAGGTTTTAGTTTTGAGGTTAACAATTTCGTGTGTGATGATTTTAGCTTTTAAGATACTTAGTGCAATTACATAGAATTTAGAACTATAGGTTTATTTACTCGATATTATTCTTGAAAATAATAACTGAACATATGAATATAAATGTTATTAATTTTATGTCTTGTACTTTTAGCCGTTTATACTTGTTGAAATTTAATTTTGACTTCAGTACAGGATTTTAGAACACTTCATAGAATATAACCAAAATGAATCCTTTTGAAACAAATTTATATTTTATTAAAAATAACTTAATATCATCTGTTTTTAAATTTGTTTTTTTATTTCCTTTTTTACTTTTCCAAGGAAAATAAAAACTGCTTCTTTGCTTTCTGCTTTCAGAAAAAAAAGTCATTTTCATTTTATTGTAGATAAAAATTTTGCCATAAAGATCTAATTTTCAAAGAATGTAAATAATTTCCAAAATATCCTGCCGTTTTTATTAGCTTTACCTGTATAAAACGAAATCTTTCAACTCGATTTTTAGCCACTTTTAAAGGTCAGATTAATTCGAAATTTTGCACACAAGTCAAGGACCAATGCCAATACAATAATTTAATAATTTTGTTCCATTGTCCTGATCCAGATCATCAGGACTGACAATTTTTCATTTCGGGATTTGGTGACTAGTTCTAGATCCCATTTCAAGATTTGGCGACTACTTCCGTATTTGGTGAATCAAAGATTAAGTTACAACCCGAAAAAGAAAACTCTCATGTGGTTAATACAAAAAAAAAGTGTTCTTTATGTGAAAAAGGAAAGATGCGTCAGCAATTTCTTCGTTCATTTAACAAAAAAGCGTGTTTTTTTAGTTTTGAAACCGTCATTTATATTATTCGTAATTTATTCGCACTGTCTTGATTATACACAGAATGCAACTGTTCTCAATGTATGTTTGAAAGTATAACAAGATACATGATTTCAATTTAGTGACATGAAAACTTAAGAATATTCGCTTTTTGAGTAAAAAATACTTTTTTCCCTTTTTTTTTTACAAAAATGCTTTGATTTATTCAAATGTAAGAAGTTCTATTCAACACTGAGAATTTTCATTTTCGAACAATAAAATTATATTTAATACTCGAATGTTATAAATGAAACTTATCTAAAATGTACGGAAGATTCAAAACTCAAGATAAAGCTTTCCTGAAAACTTGAGGCTTTACCCAATCATTATTTCCCGCCTCCTACCGCTAGGTCTGCAACCAATAGAGAAGCTCTCATACAAACCTTAACTCCAAGCATCGGAGATATGAACAGCGACAAATTTTAGCATCAGACCAGGGTTTGAGAGTTCTTTAAAACTCAGGTCCTTGGAGATCATGTCACAGTCCCTGTGTGGAATCATATTAGTGGGGAAAGTTTTTAAATTTGTTTCACTTAAAATTGTCACTAGGTGGAGTTTCCTTGATTATGTATAAAAGAAAAGATTGGAAAATGCTAGTTATTGGCTCAATTCATGACGATCACAGGATAGAGACAAACACATTTTCTCCATTGAATTCAGCACATATATCAAATAATTGCCCTTGTTGTTCTATTTGTAAAATTTGGATAAACTTTCAAATTTCATAATTTGGTCATAATGTTCTAATGTTACGAAAAACAACTTCTTCAAAACATTTTAAAACTAAAAAAAATATTTTATGTATACACTTTTAAATAAAGTGCAATTTGTCTGCCTTTGTGTGTTTTTAGTGTTGACAAATTTATACTTTTTATGAGAAAGTTTCTGAAAAGATCAAATGTTGGTAACAACGAAGCGCATGAACTGATTAGCTGGAAACACATGATTGATTTTATCGTGTGACTATGACGTCACATAAGTTTTTGAATTGATTGGCTAAGATCACGTGGTTATCATTATAATGCGACTGTGACATCACATTAATTGGGCTCACTGTGATGTAATAAGTGAATATATTTATGTTGCAAAATTCAAACATTTTAAAAATATAAAACCACTAATGTCGACTATTGCTATTATTTTTTTTACTGAGAACATTTATAAATCCTCGTGCACCACAAAGAATCATACAGGGGCTTATAGAAGTAAGCAAGAAGGAAGAAGGATTTTATAAAGTCATGAAGGATTACATTACAAGCATCCATGCCTTCTCCGGGATTCGAACCCAGGCCCAACGACACTATACTGGATAGCAGCGATGTCAACTTATTGAGATATACATTTTTCTTGGTAATATTTAAGGACCAAAATTTTTGTTATAAAATTTAAAATTGAGTTATAAACTCTGGAATACAATATTGATAAATGTGATTATTTAAAGAAAATAACCTTTGGCAGTTCAACTTCAGTTTCAAAGTGGTTACTTTGATATAAGGTTACTCATATAAAAAAGGTTATAAAAAAACTATATACTTTCTTTCTTTTAGTTGAATAAAATATGAAAAAATAAACAATAAGACGAAAAAAAGGCAAAAATTCATATCCAAATAAAAAAAAATTGATAATATTTTTATACTATTAGGAGAGTTTAGAATGGAAGAAAGATTAATTTTTAACGTTATTTGTGTATTTTAAGTCTGTTCAAAACTAATGGATCCAAATATTTCAGAATTTATTTCTGAACGTAAGGAGAAACATTTCTTTTTCCAAACTCTAATTTTCCACAAACTTGTCTTTTAATGCATGACCTAGAATATTTTGATTTCTTTTCAAAAGTTTTCGAAAGTTTCTCCGGGGAAAAGATGTATTTTCTTTAACTATTGAAAATTCATTTTTTTTGCTTCCCCTTTAAAAATAAAGATTCGTTAAATTCGATGGTTGCAATATATATATAGCCTCAGAAAAGATTCTTTGGTAGAATTTTAAATGAAAGTGATTTTCTCATATTTGATATTCAAAACAAGAATATTTTCTTCATGTATTTTTTAAAACTAAAATGTGTTGGGTATTCCTTCTATATATATATCCACGTGGTAATGAGATTCATTTCTCTCTTGTGGCACTAAAACAAAACTTCTTAATATTGATCAGATCATCGTTTATTTCATTTAACATTAGGATTATTATTTTGAGCGTTTGCTTCGCCCAAGAACAAAAATATAACACAGTGAATTTTTCAAATTCCCGATTTAAGTACAGAGGAGAACCTAATACAAAACATAAACACGTGTTCAAGTTAAGGGAAATATAGTTTGGTTGGTGTCTTGTCATGGACAATAAATAAAGAGGACAACAGGTTCTACAGACAGCATTGCCAATCTGGATGCATGCTGTTAATGTGATGCTATTTTGCGTGTAACCCCTAAGGGGCGCGTCCCCAGGTGGTCGATAGGGGAACGCCTGTACAGGTTTAACCTATGAGTTGTATCGTCGATGGACCAACACCCAGAAATCCAACCTCTCCTGAGGCTCTGGACCCCCTATTGGTGTTGTGTTGTCACTTATGCCACCTGATCGATAGTAATATCATATCAAGGTCCACAAAATTCATCGCAGAGAAAGGCTAGATTTTTACACCTGTCATTAGCATTTGCCTTGAAAACCATCCAGTTGACAGTACGATTTGGCTTGGTTCAACCCCAATTTTGAGGGAGAACAGAGGCCTCCCACCTCTCATCCGCTTCCACCATCCTCACAAGAGGACTTCTGTCTTGACGGTTACGCCACGAAGTCACTACACATCCACAAACATATATGCCATCTCTGGAATTCGAACCCAGGTCCTACGATACAGTAGTCAGCGTCACTAACCACTATACAGGATGGGTGGCTCTGATACCCCTTTTCTTATGGATTGTAATATTTATAAATTTAAAGTCATTTTACCGAGTCCGGAAATATAAGTTATTTATAGATATTGCAACATTGTCTTAGGAAATATTTAAAACTGGTTGTAAGTCATTATGATATTCTATTATTTGGATTCGTTAATAAATCTATCGCAAGTTCAAGGTCTAATCTTTTTAACGAGGAATTATTAAAAAGCCAAACAAAATAATCTTTTAATATTTTAGAGAAAGATAAAATCTTAGTAAATCAAAATCTTTGTAAATATTAATTTAACTCAGTGGCGTAACAGCCCATGAGGACCGAGCCCTACTGTGGCCGACTCATTATACGTGACCATGAACCCTGATATGCATGAGCAGATTTTCCGGTCAGGTGGTCAGTCTGACGCGAAACCCCAGTGTTTTAAGTTCCCATTCATCGACACACTTAAATGGTGGAAGGCTGAGTTGACCTTGCCCAGCCCGGGGTTCGAGCTTTGGACCTATAATGTGGAAGCGCGATGCCTTAACCACTCAGTCCTGGGCTTAATTAAAGATATGTGTCAATCTTCCATCGTGTAAGTTTTAATTTGCCAAATATTCAAAGAGGAAGGAATTTACATGTAAAAGGATAAATCTGTATTATAGCTAATTTAATGATTTTGGAAAAGGTTCTGATGCATTTCTTGGCTAGTGAGCTAGCACCATTCATGTTCGTGGAGATTAAGGTCTAGGGAGAGAGGTAGCTATTCCATTCGCTCCGAACCTTGATACTCAAGATATTCGTCAACAGACCTTTCAATCAAGACATTGTTTCCTAATAATAAGTTTTGAATGCCAGGAATGACGAAAACAATTAATGAATAAATAAAGAAAAATTTTATCCACCAAGTGATTCTTGAATTACCAAAGAAAAAAAAATGCGAGCTAGATACTTTTCAAGGTGAAGCAGAACATCGGTTTATTTATTTATTGCTAATTAATATATCTAAAAAGCACGTGGGCTATGGGCGATAATTTTGACAAATTTAAAATTATTTAAGAGACGAAGATGCTACCTGAAGTTTATTTTTCAATAAAATGTAAATAATGAGCCTTTGGTAGCCAACAGATTCGTTACAGATTAAAAACAATATGGTTTGTTATTTCATATCAAAAGGACGTTATGTAACCAGATTTATATGCATAAAAGGTGTAGAATACACACTTTGCAATCAAAATACTTACGTTTGCATGGACATTGGCTTGACAGTTCATTTTTTTGGCAGTGACTTAAATTATGTAGTCCATCGCTATTAAATCTACGGTGAAGTTATGTCAAAACACCTACATCAATTTCTGTTAAAATCTATGCATTTTTCAGTACGTACGAATAAAACATTGAAAAAGTTTTGCAAAATTAAATTCCATCACCCTATCAAAAAACGGTGCCAAATGCTTTTACACATAACACATTTCCTCACATATTCCTTTCCGTATTAACCTGTGGATAAATAAATTGGAGATGATTTAGAAGAATTTAATACTGTATTTAAATAAGACACGTTGAAATAAATGAAAGATCGAAACAACATAATTGCATTCAAAATTGTGACGCTTGAACCCTCTTTAGGTACACGACATCGCATAATTACGAATCTAACTGCTGTCCTGACGATTCACGACGTTTCTGTTTCAACATTTTTCTCAAACCTGTCATAACTTTTCGGGTATTTACGAATTAGACCTTATTTTTAGAAATACTCCACTTTTCTTCTTTTGTAGAAATTTGTTCCCGAGTTCTAATCATTCTTGACATAAAATAAAAGAAGAATATTTTTTAAATTATAGACAATGATATTTATTTAGAGCATGTGCGATAAAGATTAATGTGTTTGAACATGTCGAGGAGGGTATTACCTATAAAAATGTTTATAATATTCGAGTATACGAAATCAGATTATACATTTTTAACATGCATGGGAATATTTTTTCACTATTGAGTACACATCGGAGCATTTGTTGACTTTTTTCGATTTGACAGAATTTAAGAATGGTATGATATCCAAGGACCCATTTTTTAAATATTTTATTTGATTGCATTTTTGTGTTTTTTTAATTAATTGAAGGGGCAATTTGAAACTTACATTATATATTTATGCTTTAGCGCATTTAAAAATAAGTTTTTTAACGGGTCAGGACAAATTTACCTCAACAATAAACAATAGAAAGAAAATCAAAACCAACCATAAACATTTTTGTTTTTATTTTATCTTATTTTATTTATTTTGCTATTTCTCCTTTAGACTTACGAAAAGAAGTTTAATTAGTAAAAAAGAAAATCTTATTTATTTCTTCCTTGTTACGAAAACAAATATCTTAAGTTTCGTTCATTTCTTGAATAAAAAAGAGCTTTTTCTGAGACATATTTTGCACCATGTATAGTCTGATCGACTCCCTTGGTAGTATTTGCCTTTCCATTCTCAGCATACGTTATTTACGGATATTAAAGTCAAAACTGATCGCTATCTAAAAAAAGAATAATAATCTTTAGTTTCCTTTGACCCAACAAGAGGGTGAGATAAAAGCATCATGAGATCTTATCAAATAAACACTACTTTTACACCTGGTACTCAAAACCATTGTCAAATCCCTTTAGATACATTACACGCGATTCTCGTAAAAAGAGACGTAGTTTTATTCCTCCTGCTGTAAAGCGGGTACAATTTTCTCTTTTCTTAGAGCGTATCTTTTTGTTAATGTCCGGAGCATTTTATGTGCCTTGTTCCTTTGATCTATCCCTTAGAGACTGTATCTCTTTTAAAAAGGAAGGAATAAAAAGAGAAGCAGTGAGAAGGTATGACACACAAGTCTTGTTTTGTAACTTGCTTTAAATGTGTTTTTCTCTGAGACTTTATGATTTATACTTTCTACAACTGCAGGAGAAGATATGGAGTTTCTATTTTCAAGTTTATTCAAAGTTTAAACAGTATATTATCTTTCTTCGTGTATAAACTTGAAAATAAGCAATATTGAACCGTTACTTAAGGTATCCGACTACTTGAGACAAATGTTCCTTTAAAAAATAAAGATATCAGTAATTTTTTTTTATTTTTTAGATTTACTTAGTAAATTTTAAGGAAAATATGCTAAAATTAAGAAGAGACAATTATTATTTCTAAAATGGGAAAAATTAGGTAAAAATGTGCAAAAACTAACATAAACCAGACCCATTCTGTACAAAAAATTTATGCACAAATATTCAGTTTTTCAATTCTGATGTTATTGCTAAGTTACTCATTTTTGAAATGACCTTCAGGACAAGAGCTATTTTAATTTTTACAAAAATTTGAGCATTCTATCTCAGTTACTATATGAAATTGCTTAAAAAACAATGATTACCTTAACATAAATGATTGTAAGTTTTGGAATGAAAGAGTGTTTGATAAATCTGAAGGTTAAAACACTTCTACTATTATGAAGAACATTCACAAAAATTTCACACAGTTCATTATTTTCAAAAATCTTTGAGCACTCACTGTTCCCGTTTGAGCATTAAAAAAAACGCATTTAGAGTAAAACGTGTTTTAAAGTATGATATATATATATCTTGCTTAAAGTAATAAGATCTGTTTTTAATAAAACACTTGTAGTTTTTGTTTTATTGAACGTAAAATAATGAACGTGATATTTTTATAAAGCTAATAAGATGACTTTTAAAATAAAATTATAAAAAATTGTCAATTTTTGGCAAAGTTTACAATTTTAGGGTAGTCGGATACCTTATATACCATCACCAAATAATGCCATATATTGCCAATAATAGAAAAACGTTATAATGCATTTTAAACAGAACTGTAATGATAAAACTTGGTGAGGACTTTTGATCTGGTGAAATTATTTGACGGTATAATACGCGTAAGTACCAACTCTAGTACAAAGTACGCTACATTTAGTATTGCTATAACATAATACCAAAAAAAATTACTCTATGTAAAATAACTTCTTATATATAAATAGCCTTTGGTTCAGTTCGTCATTTGTTGAAGACCTGTCTCCATTGAAAATAGTTCGCAAGGTATTTGTACAGATAACGCATTTCAAAATGTTTTTTTTATTCACTCAAATTCTTTTATTCTAACATAGAATGTATTCAGTTAGGTTTTGCATGTATCGATATAAAATTATTGTCACTAACTTGGTAAAGTATTTCCTTTAGATGTTGCTGTAATTTAGCGCTTGAAAATATTATTCTCAAATTAAGGATGGAAATGTAAAAATAATATGATGCAGAAAAATAATCAAAATTCAAAAAAGAGTTCTTTATTCTATAAAATAATATTTAAAGTAGATCAACATATTATTGGTACTTTAAGTAAAGACAACTTAAAAGAAAAGAGTCGTATTTGTTAATAA
This sequence comes from Trichonephila clavata, assembly GCA_019973975.1. Classification (NCBI taxonomy): domain Eukaryota; kingdom Metazoa; phylum Arthropoda; class Arachnida; order Araneae; family Nephilidae; genus Trichonephila; species Trichonephila clavata. The sequence continues at coordinate 41,564 of BMAO01017818.1, forward strand.
GAAAATTAATATAAATTTAAAATACAATTTACACAGATTAACAATATTAATTTGTGATCCAACTGTAGCTTATTCAGGCGTTATATTTAGTAACTGGGATATTCGTTTGCTTCTTTTTACTCAAACAATTAAAGTCAAGGTGTATTGAAATTTTCTGCAGACGCATTTTGGGTTCTGTTTTGTATTTTTTTTAATATTTTGTTTTTGCATGCACTCATGTTGAGAGAATTATTGTTCACCTAAATACATTGTTCTGAATAGCATTAAACTGTTTATAGCTGTGTGGGAAATCATGTACATTTTGTGAATTTGTAACCTAAATTTTAGTAACTGTTCTTAATTAAATTTAGATTTTACCGCCGAATCTTTCGATATGGTAATAAGTTTTTCTTCTTACTTATTATAGTCCCCCCCCTTTATAAGTACAAAAAAATTGGCTGTTTGCATTACATCCAAAACTATTTAGTTTTGCAAAACATTGTGCTAACGAGCATAAAATTATTCCTTGGATCTTGGGTTAATAAACAATAGAACATTCACAACCGTGTAAATAGTACATATGAAAAGACAAAAAGAAAGGTGTTTATATTCTTTTATTTTGTATAATAAAAGTATTATAAAATATATATGATGTTGTCATGCATAATTAAAATTGTCAGCTTTATAGCTGGGATAAGCTTTAGATACTTGTGGTTAGACCAACTTCGTAAAAAAAAATGTAAATATATTTTGTTTACACATATATAATTTTCTTTTTGATTTTTTATTGTGACTCGTGGGATCCCAAGATTCCGTGAAACACAGTTTGAAGACCACTGCTATAGTGTAACATATATGATTATTATTTATTTATTTATTATTCTAGTAAGCCTGTTGATTTCAAGCAAATAATTCGACTTTTTTTTTAAGTTAACAAACTTTATATTGAACATCGTTGCTGTAGTATTCACGCGTTTCATTTTTTAAAATTTTTTTCATGAAGCAAAGAATATATCTAGAAAAGTATTGGAAAATACCACAAACGACTTTTTTTCCTTTAAAAAAGATGTACATGGGACTCTACGTATGTGGGGAACAAAAAGGTTTACTGAATTTATGTGTGAACTTTTGATCATTTTTGTTTTCATTTCTTGTCTGCAATCTCAGTTCCGATTTGCTTGTTTCGGCCGTTGTGAAATTTACTAAATGCGATAAAGACATTAAAGTTGTTCCACAAAAATAAGAAATTGGTCGGCTGAATATTTTATAGCAGCTCTTACGATACAAATTGTACTGCCATAATTATAAATCTGTCAGACATTTCTGTTTTTTACTTGTAGAAAAATGTGAATTTCCTTTGTTTTACTTTTGATAAACACTTTCATAATTTTTCTTATTCTACAATTACTTATGTTTTTCCCCTCAATATATATACTTAATTTTTTTTCGGTCTCAGATTAATTTTTACTATATTTTTACTGCTATTTCTGTTTTTAAATTCCTTTGTATTTAGGCATTTAGAAGTTCCTTCTCTACTTTATCCTGTTACTTATATTTTCCAGCGCCATTTTCCATGGGAAATGTAAACATATTCCTTGTTATTTCAAATTTTCTTTTTTTTTTAAATATGTGTAATCCAACTTTCTTTACCTGCTTCATTTAGTTCCAGTCTCATTTTTTATTTTAAAAACTTCATAATTAGCCGGCCATCTTGTATAGAAAATTACATGCCGTCCTAAAGGTCTTTAGAAAATAGTACACCGACAATAAATTTGGTTCTAGATTTAATGAATATGCATTAAAGTAGGTCATTATAAATTCTTCCTTAGTTACTGAAGTTAGTATTCAATAAATTTAAACTTGGGTGGTGTTTTAATATATTCCTAGTACACTTTCAAGCAGCTCTTCCAGGCTATAAATATGTTTGCTTGCTTGAGTGGAACAACTCGGTATATTTGCACACAATCAATGATTAAACCGTGTTGTTTCAACCTCTTCTTCTAGATGTGCCATTTAAAAGAAAATTTCCATTTTAATTATTATAAATTGTATTCAAAACATTTATTTAAATTTATAAAAAAGAGAATGTTAGAGATATTTGAAATTTTGATAAATAAATTTGCTTATCATAGAATAACTACAAGTTTATAAAAAAAACGTAATCAATTTAACTTAACGGGATAATGCTAGCCCCCCTAATTATTTTAGTGTCGCAAAATTGTATTATATTCAGTCTTTGGAATTTTGAAATCAAGACAAATGCTTAAATATTTCAATGTAAAATAGGAGGACGGCAGATTCTGTAATAGTCGCTTCATCGGTTAGGAAATCCAGTTAGTGGAGATGCTTGTTCTCGTTGAAGAAATGTACAGTATCAGGCTGGAGAGGTCGCCGTTTCAGGATAACAAGTCATGTAACCTACAACAACAAAGCATCCATTTGTAATTTTATAGATCTAGATATTTTGTACGTAAAAAAAGGGCACACAGCCTTGTTCTTTGTGAAATTAAGGTAATGTTTTAGCAATGGTACTTTAAGAATGAAGCTGGATTTCATATGGTACCAGGTTGAAAGGAATTTATATTCCTTATTCCCTGTGACACGGCTAGATGTGTTTGAGGAAATTAATGATCAGAAGACATGAAATTCAATTATTTATTTATCTCTATATTCAACACAGACACCAATAACACTCTAATTAAAATAAATTTAATCAATTAGAAGACAAAGGCGAGACAATATAGCGTGGGGATAATATATTCGATCATGCAAATCTATTCTTACAATAACTTATACAAGGCTTGTTTTAATTTGGAAGCGAGCTAATAATTAAACTCTCTAAATTCTACTTGAAATAAGATCACAGTACCTGAACTCTTGCAGTTCTTTAATGTTTTAGACGTGACCTTAATCCCTTTTCCTATAGTGTTACCAAACACTTTCCGAATTTCCAACTTCTCGCGTCATACACTGTTTACGTATACGTTCTACTGCCGGATTGCTCGCTTCTCAACTATTCACTTCAAAACCAAGCTATCCTCACTTCCCTAACCTTCAATTCTCACTTCACTAACTATTAAACTCGCGAAAACAGAATATATATATTATAAACTTAATTTGAATAATCACGCTTTCTTTCCTCGGAGAAAGTCGAAAAATAAAAGATGTTTTAAAAAACAGCTGGAATGAAAAGTAAAACAAAATACTTTTTCTGACATATTCAAAAAAATACACATTTACACTGATATAAATTATGTATATCATCTGGCGATATTAAGTCATCAAAATAAAAGCTTCAATCTTTGATCCTAAAAACAAATAAAAAAACATTTTGTTTAAATTGCTGGAATTTCCAGTTGAAAGATTTTTTTATCGCGTTACTTTTTAAAGCTAAATACGACTCTTTCTGAGAGAAAGCATAACCAAGATCCAGAATCAAAAATTTTTAGGAAGATAAAAAATTCATCGCTGCCATTATTATTGAAATAATGTACATATATATATATTAGCCGTGAAAACAAAAGGAAGACTTAATTCACTTTTCATCCCTGATAAGAACCTGCTGAAATAAATAATGCATATTACTCATGATAGCGAAACTTAATTTGAGAAAAGAGATGAACATGAAACGAAAGGAAAGATTTCAAATGTTTCTTAAAGAACTTGAAATAAAGTATAAAGTCATAAGTGTACCAAGACACACTGCGCCCTGTCAAAAAGACAAAAGCAAGAAAAAGTTCAACATGCTATTTAGCAATCATCAAAGGACAATAAAACTACAATAACTTGAACAAAATATGGTAGATTTGTCAGCAAATATCCTTCCTGTAATGTAAGCGAGTAGTGTTTGCGATTTGTGTCCTTTATTAAGGTCAGGCATATTTGAATCATTTGAGTTCAGTTTTATTGGATTTTTTCTCAAATTATCAAAGAAAAATTAAAAAGTCCCTGAAAATAGGTAAGGATACTTTCTCTTAATCAAATATTTCACTGGAATTACGATTTTTATCGTGTTCACTAAAAAGAATTATAAAAACAAGGATTGTGGTTACTGGGTCTCCTCGCACGACCATTAACCTTAGTATTGACTGCTTGCCTCCTCCCGGGTTAAGACATTTTGAAGTCTTCTCGCTTTAAATATAAAAAATAACCTAATTATTCTTCATCGGAATTTTATATTCTTATTCATTATTCAACATTAATTATAATTGCTAATTCTGTGATTATTAAAATTATAGTTCATTAAAAACTATTTACAACATGATCATTCATTTAAAAAAATGATTTTACATTTTTGTATACATTGTCGTGCACTTGGTTTTATTCTCCTTGCAATTAAGCTCTCATAACATGAATATTGTTTTATTTTTTAAAAATGAACTCGTGCAAAGAGTGGGTACTTCAGCCAGTATACTTTTAATGTATCAATGTTGCACAAGGTATTTTTAACTAATTTCTTAATAAAAAATTTCTTTCTAAATTAAGAACAAGTCTAATAATTAAGAGTGATTTCCATGGGCTTTTCTTGCAGAGAAAACTTTTTCAAACAAAGGCTTAATATTAGAAATTGACACTTAGAGTTATTTTTCTATATTTAGCTGAGATCTATACTTTGTCTTCAAAGCAGCTACCGCAGAAAATTTGGTTTCACAAAGATAGGATGTTGAAAACGGGGGTAATATAGAATACGAAATGCTTTTGCTTTCACTGTAGAAAATTCATCATCCACCTCTGCCCGAAATTCAAAAGCGATTTATTACAAAAAATGACTTTTAATTTCAGCACTGGATGAAAAATCTATGAAGATTTCTTCTTCGGCAGTTGAGAGCCCTTCTGAAGTATTTTGAAATGGATCCCTAATCGACTCGTAACTTACTATCAAGCTTTCCTCAGCAAGAAAATACATTTTTAAATTCTTTGCCAGCATGGTTAAATGATTTTCCATTCTAGCATAGAGAAAAACTTGAATTCTGATACTTTAGGAAGTGGTTGGTATGTGAACATACAAATCCATAATGAAAACTTTCGAAATGACTGATAATCACATTCCAAATAAATACTTTTACACATTGATACATTATTACAAGGCATTCATGATGTTTTATGGTCACTTTTTGATGTAAGTCATGCATCAAAACTGAAACGTTCTTGCAAGATTAAAACAGAATTTGAGGAAAATCATGTAAATTTTACACAATAAATTGTTAGGGAAAACTGAAAAAATGCTATGTATGTATTTTCTGGGCAATTTAAGACCTTTTTTGTTTCCTATTTTATTTAATATAAATTAAAAAATATGTTAATGTTTAATAAAATGGGACATATACATGCCGTAATTTATAATCTTTGTGATGAAGCCATGTTATTTTAAAAATTCAACTTTCTCAAAGTGTTGTATTTAAAACTACATGTTCCTTTTTCTCAGAATCTACTGTATGGATGAACCTGCAACTTTTACTGTAGATTACTGATTTGCAACTATTTATACTAAAGACAGTGTTTTGACATATTCTCAAAATGTTTGGCTAGAAATCAGATATCGTAAAAATTTTTTAAAAAAAAGCATAGTGATACTTTTTCATTACCTGTTTTTGAAAAACTAAGCAATATATTTGTAAAAAATCTCACTTTAGAATAAATATAAGAACATAATTAATAAACAGATAACATTTGAAGTTTTCATATTTAACAGTTTCTGAGAAAAAAAGTACATAAAATAGCTCAATTAAACATTTTCGGTATGGGGATAACGGATTACTCTTAAAAATGGTTAACATTAAAAATGCATTGAGTATTGGAAAAATATAACAACAAAACTGCTTGAAGAAAAAGAGTACAAACCATGCACATTGAAACGGGAACTTCTTAGCTGCTTGATTTTCTTTGGTTGAAGAATTATTTATGGTGCGTTAAGATGACGAGGCTCACAATGATATTCATCTACAGGGTTTCCACAAGCCTAACAACGAACTCCTACACTCGCTTCGTTAAAGTTCAAATAACACTCAAATCAACATAAACCGTTCTTCACTTTTAATAAATACACAGCAATTAAGGAAATATTTTTCAGCAGAGGATTAGTCACAGTGTTTGAAGAGACCCGTCACAGTCATGAACATTGATTTACATATGAAGTTTTCTATTTATTTTGCTCTACAGTTCAGAAATCACTTAAGTAAAATCAAATATTTGCGTAATGGTTAAATTCATGTGCTTCCCTAACATTTTTGAGAAGTGCATTAATTCATACACACATCGGTCATTGAATTAGAAACCTTTGAGGTTTACATTTAAGTGCGAGCTAAGGATGAAGCACGAAATTTTCTTTATCACGTCGGTTACTCGTGGTTAGAATGCTAGTAAAAGTAAGGTGCAAAAATGCTTTTCAGGATGAATTAAATAAAATGAAAATAGGACAGATCTATTACCATTTGCAAAAGGCTTATTATTGATGCCTGTAAAGCTGGGGCCTCGATTTCGAAGACAGCAAATCTCGCTGGGTTTTCAAAAGTTGGAATTAAAATCCCCAGTTCTTCTCCAAAAAAGTGGTAATTGCGCTTCCAAGAGCGTTATCGGAGGCATCCCCGACGAATCGTACGGCTTTACTGGGGTCTGCTGTGTTTCGATTGACACAAATCGTAAATACAAATACTTAGGACAGTTTAACAGGAATTGCCATAAGATAAACATAACTAGAAATTATAGATGATGTAGTAGCTATTCATTTAAATATTTTTACTAATTATTTTACATCTCTGATACTATAAGCACCCTAGTGCAGAATTCGTCAAGGGAAAACTCCTGGGTAACAAATTATACTAAGCGCTCCTGCAGAAAGCGAGATCGAAAAACTTCTTTCGGTCAAGGGGTGGACCCTCTCGAGGCAAATTCATCACACATAAAGTAAAAAGATTTTCGATGCTAACGGATGGACCTTTTGTTTTAGGTTAATTATCAGAAGAAATATTTGCGTAACTTAGTTAAATCCCTGTGCTAACCTAATTTTTTCGAATAGTGTATTAATTCATACAATCTAATTACAACAATCTAGTTAGATCATAAATACAATATACACAATACTTGAATAATCATAGATAGTTTTATATAGTAAGTGTGCCTATTCCACAGAAATTAGGGTTGATAAATTAGAAAGATTATTAACAGAAATAGACAGAAATTAGAATGATAGAGACAGAAAATAGAAATTAGGCCTTTCATTTAAGACTCGTTAGAACAGAATACACAATGTTTCATAAAGGGAAAAATATAACAATAAAGCTAAAATAGCTTAAAAAGAATTAAAATTGGAATAAAAGAAAAACTAGGACAACAATTTTGTTCATGGATGTCAAGTAGTATAAAAAAATCAAAAGAAGTGGACCAAGCGAGAGAAAAAGTAGGAATAATTCCTCACGGTCAAACGGTAATAAATGAATAAAGCTGGAGAATAAAGATAATGAGGATGGCAACAGGCCAAAAAAAGGAATAAGTACTCAACAACAAATAGAAACTGTCAATTAAATGACAAAGTTTAAAGAAGATAAAATGGGATAAAATATTCCGAAAGCTAAAACACAATAAAAACAGTAAACCCTCTAAATTGGATATTGATCAAATTTTTCAGAAAGGCGTCAATAAACGTAATAAACATTCGATTCCCAAAGGATAACTAGTGAGTAAAGAAGAAAGGTTGTACACTATTCTGCTATTCGGGAGGGCACTTAGGGATAGACCTCGTAATTTTAAACCGTAGTCAAGTAACGAGAATGACACCTGAGCCGGCACATTCCTCTCCTAACTTCCACATCAATGGGAGGACGTTTGAGCTTTGACATATTTAACGTGCATCAGCCAGCCCCCTATGCACGGCGGGTCTTCAGCGGTACTAGGCCCGAACTCATGACACTACGGCCGCGAATCCGTCACCTTGACCACTAGGCTACCGCGGCCGAAAATGGCAAGTAGAATAAAAATTAGAGGAAAAACCACACCCAAGACTTACATCGGAGATTCTAAGCTTTCACTAGTGCCGGTTCCACAGTGACGCACATCCAGTCACCTAATGCAAGGATCAGTGTCCCCCTAGCCTAATTGCTGCACGTAAACGGGGCTCATACCAATCGAAGGGATCAAAACGTACATAACCCCCGGTATGGATCCAATCAGTGGACACTGGAACTATGCCATCAGAGCCCTGGTACAGCGTTCGTCAGGGGACCATTCCTGGGTAGCGAATTTACACCTGGAGCTCCGGCTGAAAGAGTACCTCCTTTCGGTAAAGGGATGGACCCTCTAGAGGCGATGATTTCAGTAAGATTTCAGATGATATGAAAGAATATTAGGTTGGTGAAAAAGGAAATCCATTATATGTTTAGTAGATGGCTGTAAGGTCGATATCTGGTTAAGTATCGATAAGACAATTAAAAATTTATGCTCTTTGTAAATGTGACATTTTAAAATAAAAAAAAATTCTTGCTATTTTTTTATTTTGTTAGTACAGGATATTAAACTATAAAATTTACCAAAATTTCTTTTTATTGACTGTCATGTTTTTGTTTAACGAAAGTGACAATGCGAGCCAGTCGGCTGAAATTGTGAGTGATGTTCATGGTTCCGAAGCTATAGCAGCCAGTTAGTGCAATTTAGTTTCATTGATTCCGTTCAGGTAAGCCTGGCATCGAAACTGTCGATAACACAACAGAAATATTCCAAGTTGACCGGCAAAATAGTAGTCGTAGCATCTACCAGGAGCTGAAGAAAGAAGATAAAACACTTTTAAATAATCTGCACAAACCTGGATTCAAAAGTAGCTTGATGTTTCGGTGCCATACCAATTGTCAGTAAATATGATAAGTTAAATTTCTAGCTGCAAGGCCTAAGCCAAACGGAATAAAATGTACCCAATTCGTAAATGGGTAGTGAAGAGGGTTGAGAAATGTGTTGAACTACAGCGTTGTCCAAAAACGATCGTAGTCAAAGCGCGGTGAAGCAGCTCAAACGGTGGTCAAACCTGGAAGGTTCTACTGTGCATTTAGAGGAACTGTGGAAAAAAATTAATCATTATGGGTTCTTCCCATACAGACAAACATTAAATTCGGATTCCAATTGCTAAAAATTGAACCGTTTGAAGCTAGCAATTCACCGAAAATGGCCAAAATTGGCAAAAAGGAGAGGGGTTGTGTTTCATCAAGACAACTCAAGGACAGACACATCCATAGAAATTGTCAGAATCTCCAGGAGCTTTATTGGAACATTTTGATGTATTCATCAAATAGTCAAGACCTGCACGAAGCGATTGCCAAGTTTTAATTTCATTTCAAAACTTCATTGATGATAAAAAATTGGCATCAAGAGAAAATTAACAATCTATTTTCACAGAGTTTTTCATCAATACAATAGAAAACAGACAATAAAACACACAACACAGACAATACAGCACACAATACAGACAATACAGCACACAACACAGACAATACAACACACAGCACAGACAATACAGCACACAACACAACATGTAAAGGACGGCACAACATATAAAGTATAACACAACATATAAAGGACAACACAGCATATAAAAGACAACGCAACATATAAAGAACAACACAACATATAAAGAACAACACAACATATAAAGGACAACACAACACAGACAATGCAGCTCACAACACAGACCATGCAGCTCACAACACATACAAGCAACAAACAATGCAGCCCACAACACAAACAATGCAGCTTACAACACAGACAATGCAGCACACAACACAGACAATACAGCACGCAACACAACACGTAAAGGACGGCACAACATGAAAAAGGACAGCACAACATATACAGGACAACGCAACATATAAAGGACAACACAACATATAAAGGACAGCACAACATATAATGGACAGCACAACATATAAATGACAGCACAACATGTAAAGGACAGCACAACATATAAAGGACAGCACAACATATAAAGAACAGCACAACACAGACAATACAGCAAACAACACAATGATTTCTCACGCAAATTTTGGACGCTTCTTTTTTTTATCAAGAAAACAATATAATAGAGATATAAAAACGGTTTCTCCAATGAAACGAGTCTCAATTTACGTACTCTAAATTGACTCTGCCACGGTACTTAACTGGAAAAAACGATTTTCTTCTTTTTTTTGCATTAAGAAAGAAAAGGATCCATACCGTGCCATCAATATCAACAGTAAAAATTAAGCAAATACAACAGTAAGGTTTTAAGTACATTTTATAAACTGTTGACAGTTTTTTATTTCAAATGTCCCTTATACCACTCAGAAAAGATAAGGTGTCCACGTAATATGTTCATGAAGATTTAATTAGTAGAATTTTATATTGGACACATGGACAAGGCACACAAGAGAAGGCACTCAAAAGAAGGTGCACAAGACAAGGCAATGAATTTAAAAAACCTTTTACAAGGCATTTAAGATAAGACACTAAAGACTAGAGAAGTATAAGACACTAAAGACACAATAACACAACACGAAAAAGAAAGACACACAAGACATTTAAGATACGTGGACAAGACAAACAGGCGAAGAAACATGTGTCAAACTGAAAATCAAAAATTTCCCTCAGCCATTTTGATATGAAAAAGAGTTTTGTAAAGAAAAGATTCACATAAAAATTATTTACATAATGCATAACATATGAACAGTTTTAACTTTTTTATTTATGTTAAAGGAACAGTTATATTTTATGTTAAGTAATATTTTAAATGATGCATAGTTAATATATAATAAAACTTTAAATATATTTTTGATTCTAATTCCCTAATTTTGCGTGCTGCCACGAAAAAATCAAATATTTTTAAATATTTCTTTTTGCGTGGCATTCTGAATCATATTGGTAGATTAGTTTGGTACGCCACAACTATAAGGTTACCGGCCCCTAATCTAATAAATCTTCCTAAATAGAAAGGAATATCTAAAGATCTGGAGGAATTCTTTTTCAGACAGCTAAAATAATTATTAGATAATAAGAGACACAGAGATGATCTTGGAAATGTGTGTGATCACATTATCGATAAACAAAAGAAACTTAAATCCTAGTTAGTTATGGGTAACTTCCTAGGAAGTAAGCAATTTAGCTTGAACAGCTTGTGACACAAACACATGCATACAGTTGAGTTTCACACTTTCTTTCAACATTTAAGGGAACTGGGACGATCTCGATGACGCAAAACAAGCAAAATTTCAACTTTCGAAGGAGCATTATTTTCAAAAATAAAAATATTGTGTCACACAATCTACATATTTTTCTTAGTATACTACAATATAACACAGCGTTTCTCAAACTGTGGGGCGCGCTCCCAGGGGGGAGGTGTGATAACGCTACAAGGGGGGCGCAAGCATTTCGAAAAATAAAAGATGTTTTAAAAAACAGCTGGAATGAAAAGTAAAACAAAATACTTTTTCTGACATATTAAAAAAATATACATTTACACTGATGTATTTTATGTATATCATCTGGCGATATTAAGTCATCAAAAATAAAAGCTTCAATCTTTGATCCTAAAAACAAATAAAAAAACAATTTGTTTAAATTGCGGGAATCTCAAGTTGAAAGATTTTTTTATTACGTTACTTTTTAATACTAAATACGACTCTTTCTGAGAGAAAGCATAATCCAGATCCAGAATCAAAAATTTTTTAGGAAGATAAACAATTCATCACTGCCATTATTATTGAAATAATGTACATTAGCCGTGAAAAGAAAAAGAAGACTTAATTCACTTTTCATCTCTGATCGAGCAAGGGAGGAAATAAATAATGCATATTACTCATGATAGCGAAAGTTAATTTGAGAAAAGAGATAAACATGAAACGAAAGAAAATTTTCAAATGTTTCTTAAAGAACTTGAAATATAATATGAAGTCATAAGTGTACCACGACTCACTGTGCCCTGTCAAAAAGACAAAAGCAAGAAAAAGTTCAACATGCTATTTATCAATCATGAAAGGATAATAAAACTACAGTAACTTAAACAAAATATATCAGTTTTGTCAGCAAATATCCTTCCTGTAATGTAAGCGAGTAGTGTTTGCGATTTGTGTCCTTTATTAAGGTCAGGCATATTTGAATCATTTAAGTTCAGTTTTATTGGATTTTTTCTCAAATTATGAAAGAAAAATTAAAAAGTTCCAGAAAATAGGTAAGGATACCTTTTCTTAATCAAATATTTCTCTGGAATTACGATTTTTATCGTGTACACTAAAAATAATTATTAAAAAAAAATGATTGTGGTTATAGGGTCTCCTCGCATGACCATTAACGTTAGTATCGAGTGCTGGCCTCCTCCCGGGTTAAGACATTGTGAAGTCTTCTCGCTTTAAATATTAAAAATAACACAATTATTCTTCATCGGAATTTTATATTCTTATTCATTATTCAACATTAATTATAATTGATAACTCTGTGAGAATTAAAATTACAGTTCATTAAAAACTATTTACAATATGACCATTCATTTAAAACAATGATTTTACATTTTTGTATACATTGTCGCGCACTTGGTTTTATTCTCCTTGCAATTAAGCTCTTATATCATGAATATTGTTTTATCTTTTAAAAATGAACTCGTGCAAAGAGTGGGTACTTCAGCCAGTATACTTTTAATGTATCAATGTTGCACAAGGTATTTTTAACTAATTTCTTAATAAGAAATTTCTTTCTAAATTAAGAACAAGTTTAATAATTACGAGTGATTTCCATGGGCTTTTCTTGCAGAGAAAACTTTTTCAAACAAAGGCTTAATATTAGAAATTGACACTTAGAGTTATTTTTCTATATTTAGCTGAGATCTATACTTTGTCTTCAAAGCAGCTACCGCAGAAAATTTGGTTTCGCAAAGATAGGATGTTGAAAACGGGGTAATATAGAATACGAAATGCTTTTGCTTTCACTGTAGAAAATTCATCATCCACCTCTACCCGAAATTCAAAAGCGATTTATTACAAAAAATGACTTTTAATTTCAGCACTGGTTGAAAAATCTATGAAGATTTCTTCTTCGGCAGTTGAGAGCCCTTCTGAAGTATTTTGAAATGGATCCCTAATTGACTCGTAACTTACTATCAAGCTTTCCTCAGCAAGAAAATACATTTTTAAATTCTTTACCAGCATGGTTAAATGATTTTCCATTGTTTTAAAAAAAAAACTTCCATGTGTTCTTCGGATATGTAAGTTTTCACTCATAACACACAGGGGCTTTTTGTTCTCCATTTACTTCAATAGTGATAAATCCAAAATTTAAATATTTTTCGGAATACTTCCTTGATTTAATTTTAGAAACCATGCTCGTATGTGTAGTTGTTGATAATCTATTGTCATCGAATGTTTGCTTACGACTTTAAAGTGTATCTAAGAATTGTTTTAATCTACTGCCGTAAATACTTAATACTGTGAATTATAACTAACGCTTGCTTGTAAATGATAAAATGCTTATTCAAAACAGCTTCGGTAGTTATAAAAGTACCGACTCGACCAAAATTGACTGGAGGTGTACGAGGTAGAGCGATAAAAATTGTGTTTGTAAACTGGGTCGCCAGTATTGAAAGTGTGAGAAGCACTGCTATAACATAAAATTTTTAAATGTGTTCAATATTTTTAGGAATATGAGGATTAGAAAACGTACTTTTCAAAAAGTTCTTTCATATACATGGTGTTGATTAGGTAGCTGTAGTTTTCCTATATGTTTCCTATATGTTATAAACATATAAAACAATAAATCATGCTGTTTTTGTTACAAAATTGTACCTTTATTTAAATGCTCTAGTTTTTTTATATTTAATTGCTTAGAAATTTTTTTTAAAAAATTGAATCTCGATTTTTTAAAAATTTTGTTAAAAATGGAATTTTTTTTTTGAAATTGGCAGTAAAAATAAAAAAAATACGAACATTTCAGAAATTAAATTAGCAGCATTAAATACATTATTACTATACAAAAGCTCATACCAAATTTCACTAAAATGTAACAGATCGATTTTTCTACGGATGTACCTAAAAACTAGAAAAACACATCTTGAGTAATATGAAAAAAACTAAATAAACTGGTACAGCTTACTAAAATTTGATACTTAAAATATTCCAGATTTGCATTCATATTGCATGAACACTTCTAAAGCATCCTTCTACATTTTATTTTGTCTTTCAATAGTCTTGGCCTCTTTTTGCTGGCTTTTTAAACTGTCATCTCGGCTTCACAAATTATAATTTTGTCAATTTTTCGAAGGCCTTCACAAGTGTTTATCCCAAGATTTATTTTTAGTGCTCTTAATAATTTTGTTTCTGCATGTGCATCTTCATTAAAGCATATCACAGCGTCCATTACACCAATTTGCAAAATTCTTTTTTGCTTACAATTGTGTTTTTTGGAACTTGATTCCATACACAGTTATTAAAGCTTTCATTTGGGTTCTCGTTATGATCATGCAAACATTTAATAAAAGTTCTTTTGTAGTTAAGTCTCTAAATATATATTAAAATTTTTTTGTATATATTTGCAATTATGTTTTTAATATTGACAAGAACTGGTTCTGTGAGGGAATATTTGTAGATACACTTTTCTCCAGACACAAAGACATTTGTTGTAACCGTCATAGAAGCTGTTTACATTTTAAAAACAGAAATTACTCAGGTATTAAGCTTAAACACTATACATTTTTGGAATCAGTATTAAATTTACTTTTTTTAACATAAAAATAAAAAAAAATTGATTTTCCGATGGTGAAAAACGTTTTGGTTCGCTTAAAGTGCTCGTATTTCGTTCCATTTCGACCAAATTAAAATTCTTTAATAAATGACTGCTACAGCGAGAAATCAATACCAAAGAAATGAACAAGAAATGAGCCGCTGCATTCATTACATAATCAATTTCCTATCTACCACTTAAGCGTGTTTAAAAAAATAATGTTTAAAGGATTTCATTTAAATTTTAAAAGAAATTATACACACATACAGTAAATACTAAATTTAAATATAATTTAAAAAAGACGGATTTCCCTAAGAAACTATGTTAAGTTCTAAATATTTTATATGTAATGTTTATAACTATTACATAAAACATCTTTCTCTCTCATAGCATCTAATATACACAAAAGGTACTTAAGAGGGATGATCTCTTTCAAGTCGGCGGGGGTAGCAAAGTGATCCTGAAGACACTGTGGCACTGAAGACAGCCCTGTAGAGGGGCAGATACATGACTTCTGTCGTGGTATGAGTAGAGTAGTTCCTAGTATAAAAAAAAGAGATCATATTATTTAATGAGCAAAATATTCAATTTTTAATTGATTAAGGATGTTTTTACCAATTGATGCTCATTATTAATTTCTAAGGTTTAATACTATTTAATAAGGTTCTTCTATGCTTTACAATTACTAGAAATGTTCTCAAGGCATTTTACACAAATAAAAAATAATGTTATTTTAATACTACTACCAATATGTATCTAAACCGCCAATAAAACTTAATTTTCATGTTGAGTTTATTAATTGTATGTATTGTGTGATTACAGACTAAGATTAAATGAATTGCTTCAATCTTGCTTAATACTTAAAAAAATTCTGATTTTAGTGTCTTGTTTCTGTTTCTGATGTATCATATGTGTGTGTGTGATACATCCCCCCTAGCTTCTATAAATTAAAAAAAATATTGCACTTTACTACAACAGAGAGTTCAAAACAACTATTTAAGTACCTCTTACAAAATAACAAGCTTTCATTTTTGTCTCGGGTCTGAGGAGGATAAGGAACATGAAAAATACCTTGAAGCTAAGTGGACTAGTATGTGCAATGATTGCTTTATATGCAAGACAACTCTATGACCTATCCGGACCTAATTTAACGAATGTTGGGACAGAACACTTTTTTCTTTAAATCGAGGTTATTTGTTACATTGGGGACAAAAAAAATATACATTTTTTTGCAATTACGCAAACAATATCCTTAGTTAAAAATTACACACTTTTTTTAACAGCTAAAAGTTTTGATTTGACACTTCAACGGAGCAAATCAGTCCATCTGCAGCTTGGCTGGATAATTTAAACAATAACGGTAACATTTAAATCCGGCTGAAACATATAACTTGCTTGTTTTCCTCGATAAATCCGCAATTCTTTAATCAGAATTTAAAATTATAGTTCGAAATTTTAAATTAATAATTGCTGAAATACGAAATATCAATGACTATAATTATAAAATCAAATGAGAACGTAAAATAAAAGTGATTCCAAAATATAAAAAACTGCTACAGGCGAAAAAATTAAGTAATAAAATGTGTAGTAAAAAATGAAAACAGAAATTCTTAAATAAAAAAGAAAAGAAGTTATAAATGTATTTGAGAAAAAAAAATGAAGCATAAACCTCGTCGACGATCGATGGCAAAAAATATCTCACAATGAATAAGCACGAAAAAAAAACTTTTAAATTATAATCATTTAGAGCAAAATTAAAAATGACACTAATATCGATTCGAATGACAAGATTTATTTTTATATATAGCTAATGTTGCCACTCAATACCTTGAAAATAATTGTTAAAACGTTGTTAGATTGATTCAGTGTACGAAAAAGTATTCTCATCTGAATCGTATCGCAAAAATAAAAGTAATCGTCCACGTGCGCTTTTAAGATTTTGTTGAAAAGTGAAAGCTATGAAAAAGGAATCGTTTGCTTGAATTAAAAAATAAAAAAAATGTTTAGAAAAAAAAAACATTGCTATTCTGACGAGTTTTGAACTAATGCTTAAATTATTTAATAAATTTAAGGTATTTTTCATTAATAAGAAAATTTATCGGATTTTTTCTTAAAGAGTAATATGTAAACTTATTGTTTTCAAATAGAAAAATTTTTCTTTAAACGTACTTTCAAAATATATCATAGATGTTTTTTTATTTTTAATTTCAGTGAACATGTATTTGTATCCATCACTAATGTCTGATATGCAGATGTTTTCATTTAAATTGTTCACTCAAATATATATACATTATATAATTTATAGGTCATTAAAAAGACAAACTGCTCATTCATAAAACAGTAATGATTTTTCTTATTTTGATTCTAGAAAATGTATTAAGAAGAAAAATCGCGTAAGAACGTGTAATCTGTTCATGGCTGGATTTTTCAAAAAGTAGCATTTCTCAAAAAACTTTTGTACTTGTTCATTAGGATTATCATTGGGCTTTATTCAAAATTTTATATACATTTATTATAAAAGTTCTCTAAGAGTAAATATAATGAACTGAAGTAACTTATATTTTTTTTAAAGTAATAAAGGAATATATTTACATAATTCACATAAATTAAAGAATCGTGCCCGTTGTAATAAAACCAAATGTATCATGTTCTAATCTTATTGGCTAAACTGGCCGACTTTGAAATCTTATCAAATGAGTATGAACTACGAATCACGAGATTATGGAATGCGCCATTCAATAAAAAGAAATCAGCTTTTTCGATTAAAACTATTTGCTAACTTTACAAGTACTGTATAGCATTTTTTGCAAACTTTTATATTTAAACATTTTTATCACTGTTGAAAATAATTATTTCATTAATAATAGAATTCCAATTTGGTGATTTTATTCCATTAGTTATACAAAGGATGAAATTAAAACTCTAATTCTCCTTTTTTAAAAAAAACGTTAAAAGATACTTAAAATTTCTTCAAAGAATTCAATTTAAACTATTTTGAATTTTTCTCATGGAGAAGTAAATAAATATTTTAAAACGATAGGATGTTTTTCGTAAACGAGGAAACTATTGTTTCTATATAAACATAATTTATCTTCAAGTTTGTAGAATTTTTGAAAAATTATAAGCTTTCTTAACAGATAACTGCAAATTTAATGAAGGTAATGTTGTGATATAAGAATAGCTCCAACGTAACTCATGCGTGTCGTAGAAAGCGACCAAAATGGGAAAAATTAATACACCACAATAAAGGTCTACGACAAAGGTCTACAAACTACAAAGCTGAACGAGGGCTTTTAATGACGGACATCATTATTTTGAACCATGGTCAAGTGACGAATACGACATCTGATCGGAGTCAAAATGCATTTGAAACTATCTTCTTAATACAGTATTGATCAATTCATACATTATATAATTAATTTCATATCCACCTCTTGCGCCATAATTAAGAAACATTTAAAACCTATTTAAAGAACGTCATTTAAATTAACATTTCCTTGACACAAATGCAGCAAATTTATCCAAATATAAATCAAATTTCACATCACTTTTTAAGGATGATTTCCCTAAAAGTCTATATATAGTATTGAAGGCTTCACATGCTACATTAAATTTACATAAAACAACTTTATCTAATATCTTATAAATATAAACAACATCGTATGCCTCAGATCATTCATATTATAAGTATATATCATGATGAACTTACAAGGGTCTCTTCTAAGTAGAATTGAAGAAGGACTGGTGGTCACAGTAGCCAAGTGGTCCTGGTCACTGACTCGAAGCTGGCGATGTTTAGTCGCTGTAGACTAGGCGATAGATGAACTCTGGCGTGGTACAGTTACAGAATAAAACTGCGGATGATTCATCGAATACATGTACATGTGTTTGGTTTCTAAATAGATTTTTCTTAGTATACCTAAAAGAAGATATTGTAGCTTGAAATAATAATCATAAAAATTCTTTTTTTGGAATTTATATAGTTTAATTAATCTATATAAATATAACAGTTACTTTTCTTTGAAATTATTAACCGTACAGTCATATTTTACTTAGCTGAGATGAGAATTACGAAAAATTAAAGGTTGATTTTCCACCTTGTTAGATACAGATATGGTGATTGATGATGAAAAGCAGAAAAATGCTTAAGAATTATAATAACGAAAATTGTATAAACATACGTAACAGTACAAGCATATATCTCCATGCTCTTCAAAGACTAAAATATAAATAAAATCAAAAAGCTCAAAAATATTTTCTTCATCATTGAATTGGTGCAACTGATAAAAGAAACTTTTTTTAAATCTCATTTGCATTATTTTGCTTCTCTGGGGATGGATTAAGACATGTTAATACATTTAAAAATAAGAATATTTCGTCAAGAAAAATGTATAGCGTCAAAATAAATCTTTGAAATATTAGACTCTAAAAGTGTTACAACTGAAAAATTATTAAAAAATTCTTACATTTTAAGAAATGAGAAAAATTGCTTTAATTTTATAAAAAGCTAAAAAAAAAAACAAAAAAAAAAAAAAAAATCAAATACGCAAAAATGCACTTTTTTTTTTTTGGAATCAATTGGAAAAATATGAGTACCAAGATTTCAAAAAATTGAAAACGAGTTATTAGAAATGCCGGGAAAAGATGCAGAAAAAATATTGGAAAATGAAAAAGAAAAAATAACAATTGTAACGCACGGTATAGTTCCAAGACCGAAATGTAGGTGCCGCCATTACAATATGGACATGGACCGGAAGTGTGACTGTACGAAACACTGTTGTACCGTCAGAGAGAGTTTGGATCTGGACAAGCGTGCGTTCCCCATTTCGATGTCCAATCCTGGACTATGTAAACATTACTTATTTTCCCTTATTTTCTCTAAATGTTTGTCTTGTAATTGTTTCTGTTCTTTGTAACTGTGCTATCTTATGTCATTAAATATATTAATTTACCCCGAGATTCTATTAATTACTTTTGGTTACCCCAAGTAATGACGTAAGCGGCAGTTACAATTGGCGCCCAAACGTCGGCCCGACCCCAGCTCTCTCTCGCTTTTTCCCCCGCAGCCTTAGGGGTGGAAGTGTTTGTCATCCCGACAATAAGAGGATTCGCACCCTGCGAATGAATATTTTCATCCAGAAAACCTGTTAACAGATAAGTGTTGTTTATTCTAAATAATCACGCTCTGTTATTTGTGTGTGTATAAGATTATTATTATTATTCGTAGTATATATTGTCTGTTACAGGAAAACAACATAATTGAATTTAAAGTTGATATTCATTTGTCAGTTTTCCGAATCTTTTGAAAACGAAATTTTCATTCTATCGGTTGATCTGATTAAAGCTAATTGAAGGTTAATTATTTACGAGTGCATATTTTCTTCCTAATTAAGAATTTTATGCTAATAACACGTATATGGTTTTGTTATCAAGAAATTATTGCAATTCTTATAATAATTTTTTTTCTGTTCTTTTTATGCCTAACATAAAAATAATTCTTTTGAAAGTATATGATTGATTACGAAGTATTACTATATAACATTTAAAACCTTGTATGTTATTGATAAAGTATTTACATTTCTGTTTCTATTTAAAATTTTTGGAAAATATTTTCAAGTACTTCTACTAAGTGTAAACAAGTTTGTACTATTGATAACTTCAGAGTGAATGAATTAAATTATGAATGGTATTTCTATTTAAACGTATTTGAATTGTTTTATAAATCCATTTCATGTTAACTGCTGAAACTCCTTTTGATTAATAATGTGAATATTATATAAATACTATTATTTTTGTTTTGATGTACTAAATTAGAAGATAGCTGATATTGAAGAATTTATTTTATTTTAATATCATTAATATTGATTTGTAAATTAATTTTCGCATTTGTAAATTAGAGAATTTTATTGTCATTCAGCTAGTATACATTATAGTATAGAGTATTTTTTTTATATGTAACAGAATTTTTTTTTTCAGATTGCATAAGTATTGTTTGACTATAATATTTCCAGATCTCAGAATTAATAGTTTTGAATGAACTTTAATTCATTAACTTTAATTGAACATTAATTAGCTAAATTTGAAATAGACTAAAAAACGACAAAAAATAGCTTTTTTGGGAAGGTCCAGAAAAGAGGATTTAAGGATGTTGGCAACAGAATTGGGTCTGGCTCCGTCGGACAATCTCAAAATTATTGAACTAAAAGATCTCATAACCAATAGTGATGGATATGATGAGGAATTCGTCAAAGATGTGCTCAACGTCATTGTAGAAGAACGTACAACGACAGAAAAACAAAAAGCTATGGAACTGGAGGATAAACAGAAAGCTGTGGCTGTGGCCCAACAACAAGAAAGAGAATTCGAACTGGGAAAGTTAAGAATTCAACTTGAAATTCAGAAGCTGTCACAAGCACCTGTTGTAAGCCAACAGTTAGAAAACCCGAAGCTTGAGTTAAATAGAATTATTCCAAGATTCAACTCAAAGGAAGATGAAATGGGTCTATACTTGACAATTTTCGAACGTCAAGCGAAGTTCTTGAACATTCCTGAAAAAACTTGGACTGCATACTTGATTGGCTCATTGCCACCTGATATAGCTCAGCTCATCGCAAGAGAAGATGAAAATGATGCTCAAAACTATGAAAAGGTAAAAGGAATGCTTCTCAAAAGATTTCGAGTTACAGGGGATAAGTTTAGGCAGTACTTCTCCCAACAGAAGAAAAACTCGGATGCAACATAGCGAGACTTTTATTTCGAATTGAATTCTTATTTTGAAGGTTGGATCAAAGAATTGAAGATAACCACGTTTGATCAACTTAAAAGTCTAATAGTTGCTGATCAAATAAAAAGAAAAACTCCAGCAAATATCAAAGAACACTTTCTGGATATTTGGGCGGATTTGAACGATCCTTTGGAATTGGCTGAGAAGTTGGACGCATATGACAGCCTAAGGCCTGTAATGAAAAATAATCCAAATCAGACTTTCAAGAAGAAAGAAGAATTCAGGAAACCCTTTCCAATAAATAAAAGTCAACCTCTGTTGGAGGATACCATGATAACTACTCCCCAGGAACCTCTAGAACAGTGCCTAGATTCCCAAGTTCTAGAATTGAAGGAAGAAAGCCCATACAGTGTTACGGATGTGGGACTCCTGGAGTCGTCAAATCAAAGTGCCCTACCTGCACGAGAACAAATGAAATAGAAACAGAAGTGAACTGTATGACGTTATTCAACTTGAACTCAGACTTGTATCCCTCAAGTGTGATTGTTCTCAAAATTTTTGGTGAAACGATTGCTGTATGTGCTGATACTGGTGCTTCCCATACCATTGCAGGTGAGAAGCTATTTAAATTCCTACAAGAGCACAGTATCACCTTTACGAACAAGGTGATTTCCTTTATGATGGCTGATGGAATTCGGCAGACCATTACAGCTCTGAGAACTGTCGTCAACCTGTATATTGAAGGCAAAGTTATTCCAACAGAATTTCTAGTATTACCTGAAGCAAAAGGGAATAAGACTTTGTTAGGACTGGATTTCCTCAATGCAGCAGGAATCATTCTTGACGTCCAGGGTGGAAAATGGCATTTTTATGAAAATCCTCGGAAACAGTACAAATTCTTCAAGAAGATTTTAAAAGATTTGAACATCTGTGCGTTCGACCTTCGAGAGGATGAGGCTAAACATCTATCTCGAGAACAGGCAAGAAAACTCAATAAACTCCTGGACAAAAATGAGACATGCTTCCAACCAGGGGGAGAGCCCACACCGTTTATCGAGCACCGTACTGACACGGGTGATCACCCCCCAATAGCAACGTCTCCCTACAGGATGAATCCTATCAAGAAAGGGATTTTGAAGGAACAGATCGAAGAACTGCTGAAGCAAAATATAATTGAAGAATGCGAGTCTTCCTACGCCGCACCTGTGGTACTTGTTCCTAAACCAAACGGGAAAGTACGTCTCTGTGTCGACTACAGGAAGTTGAACTCTGTTACGAAAGTGGATACCTACCCCTTACCACGAATGGTTGATCTATTGACTGAAGCTACACCGACATCCTACATGTCAACAACTGATTTGCAATCAGGCTACCATCAAGTAAAGGTTGCTGATGTTGACCAGGACAAAACTGCTTTCATTTGTCCTTTTGGAACTTACCGCTATTTACGTATGCCCTTCGGCCTACGGAATGCTCCGGCCACCTTTCAAAGATTAATTGACAAGTTTCGAAGTGCCTTGAAAAATGTTTTCGCACTTTCTTATCTAGATGACATCATTGTCCTTTCAGAAACATTTGACAAACATCTGGAAGATCTCGAAAAAGTGTTTGAAAGACTCTCTGTCTTTAAACTTCATGCAAACCGAGATAAATGTCGCTTTGCCTGTGACCGTGTGAAATATCTGGGATTCTGGATAACGAAGGATGGAATTGAAGCTGACAAAGAGAAGATCTCTGCTATTCAAAAAATTCCAGCCCCTACCAATGTGAAAGAAGTCCAATCTTTACTACAAACCTGCTCTTGGTTTCATCGATATGTCCCTAACTTTGCTGACATAGCACGCCAGCTTAGTAGCCTCACTAAGAAGAAAGTGGAGTGGCACTGGGGTCCTGAGCAACAAGAATCCTTTGAGACGTTGAAGATGCGCTTGATGACTTCTCCTATACTGAAGCAAGCTGACGGATCGAAATCTTTCACCATCCGCACCGACGAAAGTAATTATGCCTTGGGAGCAGTCCTTCTCCAAGAAAGTGGCGCCGATGAATATGTCATCGAATATGCAAGTCGTCTGATGATCCCAGCAGAGCGAAACTACTCTACAACTGAGCGGGAAGCCTTGGCGGTAGTGTGGGTTTTAGAGAAGTTTAGAGGATTCGTAGAAAATCAGCAAATCTTCCTCGCGTCAGATCATCAACCTCTTAAATGGCTGTTAAGGATAAAGTCACCTTCTGGCCGTCTGGCAAGATGGGCCTTGAAAATTCAATCCTTCAACCTGAAGATTGATTATACCCCAGGAAAAGCTAACGTAGTAGCTGACATGCTGTCAAGACCACCGTACACTGAAGGCGCAGCCTCTGATGTATGTGCCATCACTGTTGACATGCCATCCAGGAAGTCCAGTGATATTCGAAAGGGACAGCTAGAGGACGAAGAACTGAGGAAAATTATTGACTGCTTTGAGAGCATGGACAAAGATGAAAACTTTGCCAACTACACCGGTCGTGGATACTTAATGAACCAGGGTATCTTATATAGGTATTCACCAGAGAGTGAAGAAGAAGAAGCTCAACTTGTAGTTCCTACACAAGAACGAGAAAGAATCCTTCAAGAGTACCACGATGCCCCGACAGTAGGTCATTATGGTGTAGAGAACACTTACAAAAGGATTGCATCCAGATATTATTTTCGAGGTATGAAAAAGTTCATCTCAGATTACATCAAGACTTGTCCTGAATGCAATCGCAATAAACCAACAAACCAAAAACCAGCAAGACTCTTGAGAACACCCGCCTACGCCCAAAGGTTCGAGACGCTGGCCATCGATCTCTTTGGCCCTCTTCCGGAAACTCCCACTGGTAAGAAGTGGATCTTTATTGTTGAAGATACAAGTACCAAATGGGTAGAACTCTTTGCTCTTGCTGAAGCCACTGCTGAAAATTGTGCCAAAACACTAATTGAAGAAGTATTCCTAAGATATGGTCTTCCACGAAGACTAATAAGTGACAACGGGCCACAGTTCATAAGTGCTGTCATGCAGCTAACTTGTGACTTGCTAGATATTACACAAGACCTCATCCCCGTCTACCACCCGCAAGCGAACCCATCGGAACGCAAAAATCGTGACTTGAAGCCTAGACTAGCGATTCTGGTGGGGGAAGAGCATTCGGCTTGGGAGGATAAGTTACCTTTAATTCGTTTCGCAATGAATACTTCAGTATGCGACACTACAGGGCACACGGCTGCGTACTTACAATTTGGAAGACAGTTGAGAACATCGGACGATATCAGGCATGATATTCGACAAGTTATTGATAATGATAACTTTGTACCGGAGCTCACTCCGTACCTCAGAAGGTTTGCCAATTCCATCTTGGATGTCAAAGATAGAGTTGAACAGAAACAGGATTATCAAACGGAAAACTTCGATCGACGACGACGAAGAAAATATTATAAACCTCGTGACAAAGTTTGGGTGACCATTCATCCCATAAGCCGTAACAAAGGGAGTAGGAAATTCATGCCCAAGAGAGAAGGTCCTTATCTCATTCTCACCTTGAGATCACCAGTAACATATGAGATTGCCGACCCAGCCAATCCTGACCAAGTCATTGGAACCTATCATATTTCTGCCTTAAAGGACTACCAAAAGCCTGAAATGGAAAGAAACACTGGATTTGTGGCTCCTCTAAGGAAAAGAGGACGCCCCCCCAAAAAAAAGAGTACCTCCTGTTTCCGAGCCGAGACGTCAACGGAACCAGAGTCTGTAACGCACGGTATAGTTCCAAGACCGAAATGTAGGTGCCGCCATTACAATATGGGCTTGGACCAGAAGTGTGACTATATGAAACACTGTAGTACCGTCAGAGAGAGTTTGGATCTGGACAAGCGTGCGTTCTCCATTTCGATGTCCAATCTTTTAAAAAATTAAGAACTGCAAGCAAAAAAAAATTTCTATCAGGATGTAAAAAGATTAATGGTAAATGCAATGAAAGTTTACGAATCAAATTCTTCGAATATATTAAATATAACACGAATAGTTTTCAATTTATTGTTCGTGTTATTTTTAATTCATTCAGATATTCCGATTTCCATCAATGAATATCATCACACAAGGAATTTTTAAAAATGTATTAATTAAAAATAAAAATGAAGTAAAATAAAGTCAAAAATCGTAATTTGCTGCTAGGAAAAATAATTATTTCTGATAGATTTACGACTGTAGAAGCATAAATTTGTACCTTAAGATCCTCAATAAAACATAATGTCAACAAATTTCTTATCCTGTAGGAAAACAATTTTAACCGAAATATGCACAATCTTAACCAAGAATAAGAACTTTTATGCAAGAATTCTTAGAAAATGAATTAGATAGAAAGTGCGTATTCGACAATCTTTTCCGTACATAAAAAATTAAAGCGTTTTACTTACTATTATTTTTAAAAATATCCTAGAACTCACAAATAATGCTCGAAATATTCATGTTCGAAACAACGACAAAAAATAACAACTACTATCCGGACAAGTAAAAGAGTGGAACTGTTCAAGTTAAAGAAAAAATCCAACTAAAATCATCTGAAATAAATACCGATATTGCTAGAAGTATAAACTAATAAAATATATTAATTGTAATATACTATAATAATAATTATATAAAAAAATAATAAAGCACTACACAAGACAATAAATAATAAATATCAATTAATAGAAAAAATAAAATCAGAAAAAAATGAATTTACAAAAAAAATTAATAATTATAATTAAAATGACAAATTTAAATGAATGCAATAAGTGTGGCAACTACTTGATTTTTAACCAAGTTAAAAATCAAGGTAACTATATCAAAATGTTATCGCCCAAGTTGGCGAATGTCAACAACGACGACGTGGCGTGTAACTTACTGATATCAAATTGATACTCAAATTTCTAATTATTAACATGAAAAAATGTTTAAAAATACAACAAATAACCATTAGGATGCGGCATAAGGCAAACTTTAATTTTCTATAAGAATTTCAATATAAAAACAGATATGAAGTATTCTTAAAAATGGAATTTTCTATGAATATTTCTTGTTTGTTAGAATACTCGGCATTCAGTTATAAATCTTAAATATCTTAAATTTTTTAAATCAAACAAAATTTAAAAATCATTAAAATTATCATGTATAACATTTCAAATTTCTTATTATTACTAGTTTTTTCATTCCTCAAATGAGATAACTTATAACAAAAACAGGGGCAATTCATAAAACGGAATTTACTATAAATTCATTTTAGTACGATTAGTTCGGCGTCGCGACGCCAAAATTGCAATGGAAGCATATATTTTCGACATTATCATTTAGACTTTTAAATATCTTATTTTAAGACAACTAATGTTAACAAATACTTTTAGAGCTTAATAATTAAGCAATATATAACCAATGAATAATAATAATTTAAAAATAAATCACCTCATTCGAATTTCGTTCGCATTCGGTGCGACTCTGAAAAAATGTCTTTTTACATTGCAGTCAGATTATCCACATATATGCAGTGGTTGCCAATAATTAGTCATTCGGACAATTGTATTAACAAAACATAGATTATACTACAATAAGTAGGAGGGAAACGCGTCTGCGCTGTCAGTATATTTTTTCGAGGCCCCACCTTTTGCTAGACAAAATAACATTTCGGTCAACAGCAGATTATGTTGTGTAATTCAGTGCTTCTAAAACTTTCAATATTTGCGATCCAATTTTCATAGCGACCCCTCTATACAATAACAATGCATGTAACTCAATGATACTAGACTTTGACGCTAAAGCTACAATACGACTTTAACCTTTTGCCACCGTCGAATATATAGAAACGTCTCACTGAACCAAAACATTAATTGTCCCGGACGTATATGCACGTTTTTCCGAAATAAGATTTGCTGTCCATAAAATTATTCCGAAGGCTTTGAAATACAAAAAAAAGAGCCTTGACAGACTTTGCTAAGAATTTACTTATTTCAGAGGGTTTCCTTACTTATTCCTGTTCTTTCACACTCCATCCCCAATACATGACATATGTGCATGCATATATATATATACCGGTGATATTTTGGAGCAAATAGCTAACTTTTAACCTGAAGTAAGGGATTATTTATAAACTGTACAAATTATCAAGATAAGTGTTATATATAATTTTTGAAAATAATTTTATTTATGACAAGCCCATGGGGTCACTGGTAGTTATTAAACTCGTTCTCAACTAATACACTGTTCATAACATTAAAATACATTGTGCAGTTCTGATATATTTAAAAGTGTATTATATGGAATGTAAATGTTAATTTTAATTTTTAATATGTCAATGTATATTGATTGTTTACTTTCAGTAAATTAATAGCTTTTTAAATAATTTTTGTTTTCGGTTTTTCAACCTTGCATCCCCCCCTCTTAGGGTCATCATGCCCCTCAAGGGGGATGCACCTCTCAGTTTGAGAAACTCTGCCTTGCATGAAATTGTTTTTTGGTATTTAGTGTCAGTTTAATTAGAATATGTATATAAAATTTTCTCAAGAAAATAATAAGAAGGAAAAAAAATTTAATGCAGTTTATTTTGGCAAAAAACGGAGAAGGAATCATATATATTCAAACTATTTTCCTTTCATGAAAATTGCGTCTATATTACGAATATTTTGTCTATATATAACAAAGACTTAATCTAATAGTTTAGAAACGGAAATATTTATCTATTACGCCCCTTAATCCCCCGAAATGGAGCTTGTGTGTTGATTTTCGGGAAGTCAATTTTGTAGCGGTCTCTATTCTAGAAAAGGAATCTGCTTGTCAAATTTCAAGACTGTGCGTCAAATAGTTTAAAAATGAAGATAATTATCTATAACGCCCCTTGAGCCCCCGCAACGCCACCTAGGGGTCGATTTTCACAAAACCTATTTTGGGAACTGTACTCTATGAAAGGAATCTACTTACCAAATTTGAAGACTGTAAGTCTCTAATAATTTAAAAATTGAAAAAAATTATCTATAACGCTCCTTGAGCCCCTACAACTCCATCTAGGGGGCGACTTTTACAAAACACATTATATAGGGAATCTTTAATCTATGAAATGATTCTGATTATCATATTTCAAGACTGTACGCCCAGTAGTTTAAAAATGGAAATAATTATCTATAACGCCCTTTAAGCCCTTCCACCCACTGCTTAGAATCAAAGTACTGGGAATAGGAATAAAAACATCTTATATAAGCAGGCAAATAAAAGAAAAATAGAAGCTTACAAGTATCATAAGCGTAAAGCATCCTTATAGGATATCCAGAAAAAGGCAATTTAAAGAAATTAGAACTGCTTTTGTAAGAAACAAAAAAAGAACGTATAAAATCCTCTCCAACAACAACAACAAAAAGGATATTTATCCTGTCAAGTGAAGCGATTTAACGGAGTTATATTTCATCTGTCACTTGCACACACACAGTCTGTTTTTCTTACAAAAAATATAATGATACTCTAAGAAATCCAAAGTTTATTTTCCTTGTTTGAAAATCTTTACAAACTCACATAAGTTTGTCCTCTCTTAAAAATATTATTTTTAGAAACTATTCTATACATACATTAAAGTAGACAGATTTAGAGCATTGATTTATAACTCTTAGTTTAAATTAAAATATTTTGTAATACGAAATATTAGTTTGTATCATAAAAATTCCTGATTTTTAGAATCTATTTTGATTAATTATATTCTTACATAAAATAAACTTTTTAAATCAAAATAAGAACCACTAGCTGAACACACTTTATCCAACAGGAAACAAGTTTTTTTTTAATGCAGATATTATAAAATTCAGCAGTTCCGGAGGTCATAAACACATTGAATACCACATTTCAGATTGGACATCTAAAACATTTCTCCTATAGAAAGTTATCCAAGTGATTGCAAAAAAGGATAATCCGTTGGTGAGAGATCAGTTGAATAGGGTGGGTGGTCTGGAGTTTCGTTAACTTTTAACGAGTGATCATTCAAACATGTGTTATAACATTGTCGTTGCGCAGATTTAGGTCTCTAATTCTGACGAATACTGGCTGTTTATGTGCAAGTTTCAGGAGTATTTCGATCAATTTCATTACAATACTTATCCACTGTGATGGTTTTGCCTGGTTTTAGAGAGCTGTGGTAGATCAAACTGATAGGACCACCAAACAGTCATCAAAACAAGTGTTGGTTTCAGAAAGTGTTGTGCAGTTTTGACGGAATCTAGCTATTGCGCTGATTGTTGTACAGAATCCACTTTTCCTCATAATTCGATTGAGAAACGGATCGTTCAGTTTGCGAAGAAGCGCAGAGGATGTGCGCGATTAAATTCTCATTCAATTTAAGAGAAACCCGTTTATCCATTTTTCAAACCTTGCCGGTGCTACGGTGCTGTTATTTGGTATATGGGTGCCAGATGCCCTCCATCCCATATCCCAGTACATCTCAAAGTTTCAACATTCACGGCCCAATATTCCATCATAATTTTCTTCACGCCTCCTTATACAATAACAATATATTAAATTCAATAATACTAAACTTCGATGCAAAAAATACGACACGACACGATTTGTTAAGCGCCTCCGGCGAATATAAACATCTTGCTCAGCCGAAGCGTTAATTTCCCCGGACGTATACATACGTCTTTCCCAAAGTACGATCTTTTCTGTGCACTGATATCCATAAACTTATTCCGAAGAATTTGGAATGCAATAAAAGGACCTTGACAATGTTTGTGAAGGATTTACTTACTTCAAATTATTTGTTTCTATATTCCTCCCCCCCCCATCTTCAGTACAACACATGCGTGCGCCTTCATGGAAAACGGATGGCATTGGAAAGCGAATCGCGTAACTTTTAATCGGCAGTTAAGGGATTAATTATAAACCGTACCAATTAATTTGTGTACATAATTTTACAATTTACAATCGCTCGGGGCACTGGCAATTATTAAACTTGTTTTTAACTTAATATTGTTAAATTAAGTATAAGATACATCATGTAACACTGACGCATATATAAGTGTAATTAATCAGTTTAAATGTATATATTATTTTTTTATCAGAATGTATTTTGTTTGTTTACTTTCAGTAAATTAATCTTTTTTAAATAATATTTTGTTTTCTACTTTTCAATATGCTCGTGCCTCCCTCAAAGAATTGTCACGCCCCCCGAGGGGGACGCGCCCCACAGTTTGAGAAACGCTGCCATATCCGATTTATAGATGTGGAGCCATTGTTTTCATTTTCATGCTTAAGAGATGGACGTTTCTAATTGGCTGGGACAATCGTACGGAAAGTTCCGTACGATTGTCCCAGCCAATTCAGGTACATGGGAGACAGCAGATTAATCGCGCTCTCTGATTTATTCCTGGTATGTGAGGAAATTGACTCTCATTGGCTGCTCGAAAGTCTAACAAAAGTGTATAAGAAAATGAAAGCGGGGCTTGTCCTGTAGTGAGAGATACAGATACAAAAAAAAAGGTTAAAATTTAGCAAATTAAATGTGCAACAAACAATATTGCACTGAAAGAATAAAAATTAAGGTGGGTTATAAGAGTCGAGAAGTATTCTTCTCGGTCTTTTAGTTGTACAATTTGGATTATAATTGTGAAGATTTAACATATTTGCGTTATTAGTAAGGTGCAGAGAATTGAAGAAATTTCTAGAATTTTTTTGAATGTGAGATTTAAAGCTATCAGTTTTAATAACATTCCGAATGTCGCCATTTCTAATATAGCGAGTGGCTTTTACGATCATCTGGATGGTAGAATTTTGGAGAGTATCTAAAATATTAATATTATTTTTAGCGGCTTATCCCCACACAGGACAAGCATAGGCTGTGATGGGACGCATAACGGCTGTATAGAGAAGCATTTTGTTTTCTAGACTTAATTCTGAATTCCGGCTAATTAAGGGGAATTTTTTAAACATGATTCTCGGGAATTTTTCAAGCGTGTGTAAAATTGGTGGCTTTCAAGAGAGATGCTAATCAAAATTAATTTCAAGGTATTTAGTTTTTTGAGACCAATGTATGTGTGTATTGTACATGATGGGTGGAGGTGGGTTTGTTCGTTTTATAATGGATATTACTACGGCTGATTTATCAACGTTAAAGCTAATTTTTCAAAGATAGTAAAAAATTCTTAGAGTTTGAGGTGTTTGTTGAGAGCAAAGGTTATGGATGAGATTCTCTTATAAGTAGCGAGAAAGGCAGTATCAGACTTTGCCAATCAACATATATCAATGTATACAAAGCTACTAAAATAAAAATAGTGGTAACTATTTACAATATAGTTAACTACTTATAGTATGTGCGAATGGCAGCACCATCTGCAATTAATAAATGAGTTGTGACTGAGAAGGGGGAAGGGTTAAAATCTAAATTCCTTTCAAGAACAACAAAATTCTTAATTTACAAAACTCTTAGAGCAGTTCTGACAGAGCAGTCTCTCTGAGACTTGGACAATAACAAAAATGGAGGAAAATCAGATAGCATCCTTTGAGAGAAAAAAAACTTCGAAATATACTTGCAGATGTAAACGAAAACAATAGCCGGAGAAGATACAGTTTTGAATTATATGGAATTTGTAAGCAAACTGACATCTTTAAGCTCATAAAAATAAATAGAATGAATTGGATAGCCCGTATAATTCGAATGCCAGATGATAATGTTGCCAAAAAGATACTGCGGCTCAAAGTCACTGGAATTTGGAAGACCGAGGCTGAGATGGACAGACTTAGTGCAATCAGACTTAAGAATTATAAATGAGAACACTTGGAGAATGAAGGTGAATGAGAGGGTCACTTTGGAGGAAACTTCAAAGGAAGGCACTGGCCAAAAGGGTCGGCTTGCCGGATACGATGTGATGATGATTACATATACATAAATGAAACTGAAGGATAAATGAAATTTTAAGGTTTTAGGAAACCACTAAAAATTATTATTATTATATTAAGTAAATTTTAAAAACTATGATGGAAAACTGAAATAGAAATTTAAAAAAATTCAGTGAGCCCTCGAACTTGTGAGGCTTATTGCAAAGAG
This sequence comes from Trichonephila clavata, assembly GCA_019973975.1. Taxonomy (NCBI): domain Eukaryota; kingdom Metazoa; phylum Arthropoda; class Arachnida; order Araneae; family Nephilidae; genus Trichonephila; species Trichonephila clavata. The sequence goes on from BMAO01017818.1 coordinate 74,049, forward strand.
ATTTTATGTCAGGTTCCAATTTATTTAAATTTAATCTCATGTCTTTACTTTTTGCTATATCCAGTATATTTCTTTTTTAGCAGCAATTCGTATATGGCTTTAAATACCCATTCAGTTAAATATGACTATGCTAATTTACGCTCTAAATGAGTTTTTAATTGTCCCTCTTAAGAATCAAATTTCCCCCTTGTCTGGCATAGACTCCAGGTTGAAAAACACTCTCTTCCGTCTTAAGAATCCTAAACTGCAGCTGTAGATGCTGTTTAGTGTAACATTTTCAGTTTAGATGAGTTTTATAATGCTTTCAACAACAACAAAAAAAAAATTTGAGAAATCATTTTGTGAATTTATTAAAAGAGTTCGTTAATACAGAATATAAGGAAATTTTACTAATAGGTTACAAATTATATTGGAATGGACATTATCTAATTAATTATTTTAAGTGTATGGTGTTAATGTTTTCCAGCGTATTATCCTATATTTTATTTAAGGTATCCGAACACGTTCGGTGTACTTTTTAACAAAATAGCATACTAAAACATTATAAATGCTCTTTTAGGACTCAATACCAATAAATATTACTATTTAACTATCAAAATTTAAAATAAATTACCTGAGTTTTACACAAATCACAATTATAAGTGAAATTTTAGCAATATTTTTGAAAAACTTCAAAGCAGTTAGAGAAAAAAGTAATAAACATATATCAGTAAAAGTATTACTAAAACAAATTAGATGCATTTATCTAGAAAATGTACTAACATTTTAATTTTTTAATAAAATTTAAAAATTTTAAAGATGATTGTGTAAACATTATAAGAAATGTTACATTTTATGAGACCATTATTTAAATAACAAGCCATAACTCAAGAAGTATTCAGACAATAAGAAATATTTTAGTACATTCTCTAGAAAATAACATAAATATCAGGTTCAAAAAGTTTTATAGAAATACATTCGTAATAATTTGAGTTATCAGACTCGCCATGATAGATTTTGAGCAAATTAAATGCTCATTTCTGGTAGATCAAAAACCCCACTTCCGTTTTTTCTAACTTTTTAAAATGGATTGTAACTTGGCCTCTAGGTAGCTCATAAAGAAAGCAAAGTATATTTCGTAAAGTCAAAAGATAGCTCTATTCAATAAAATAAAAAAACAAAAATATATGTCTTGACTGAATTTGGTCATTTTCAACGGGATTAGTCAATTAATAGATTTTTAGGGATTGAATGATATATGTAGATCATGTTACAAATATATATTGAATTAATTTATTACCTTAGCTTTCCTCTACGAAATAGATCCCCATTTTGCACCGGAGTGTAAATACGAGAACGTTTCCTTTCACTTCTTTAATTTTTTTATCATTAAAAAAACCTTGAGAATGTTTGTATTTATAATGTGTTACAATTTTTTACTGAAAGCTTTCAATCAATAAAAAATATTTTAATTTAATTTTTGAATTATTGATTTAATATTATTAGATTTATAAGATTACTCTTTTTACTTATAATTATTTAAAATTATTTTTTCCTATCATCTGCTATCTATAGTTTCATTTATACGAAATTTATCTTCTAAAATCTTATTATATTTATCGATTATCTTTAGAAATAATAATAAAATAAACATGTATATATTAATTAAAATAACTTATTTAATATTATTTTTAAAATATACGAATGAATCCTTATATTTTAAAATGAAATAAATTCCCCCTAAAAGAAGCCAAATTTTCGACTGGTTGTCATATTACTGTTACCACATCACTCTTCTTATTCTTCTTCAATCTGATTTCAGTTCTCAGATATTTCTAAGTATAAAATACATGGGAAAAAGAAGCCAACACATCTTAAACATGAAGCTTTAAATAAACCTTATAACAGAGGGTAAAATATCTGTAAAAATGAAAAATATATCTGTCTGAGACATATAAAAAAGAAGTTTGATCTTTCTTTAAAGGGTAAAAATGTCAAAATATATCATTTTTCTTCTTAAAAGAGGAAAAAAATATTACATCTCAAATGACAGGTTTCGAGCAAGTCGTGTTTTCTACATTATACCTGTAGTTTGTTTTCTCTCCAGAAACAAAGTAACACTCAGTAATTCAAGGTTTTGAGTTGGCAAGTATTGGACATATTTTTTAAGCATTTCCTCTTTGAAGAAAACTGGTGTATGATTGGGTGAAATTTTAACCTTAATTTTTTTGACATTTAGAAGAATCTCGTTGAAGTGCACACGTTTATAATAATTATGCTAATTTATAGCAATAGCGCATCTTACAATGTTTTAAAAGACAATTCGTAACGGGATTATTTGTAATAAATATTTGGGTGGCAACTCCTTTGGAAGAATCTTAAGTTATATTTTAATTCTAAAGATGATATTGGAAAGAGTAAAACTGAAAAGTGTAATAGCGTTAAAGTTTTACCTTTATTCTTAGCGTTACAAATTTCAGAACCGAATAAAGACATTATTAAAGATACTGTGGATTAATGATTTATATATCACTAATAGAAGTATTGGGTTATTTATGCTTAATGTTAATATATTTCATTATATATAAAAATTTCTTTATCTAGTACTTACAAGGCGTTGCCGAATTCGACTGATATATTCAGAGGGGTGATAGTAGGCAGCATGAGGAAGACAAATCAGTTTAGTACATGAGGTGGTAAACACGTTTGGTCAAACGGATTCTTTCGGATAACGAGGCTTATAGCAGGTAAAAGCGCTGGAGGCGCACACCTGATCTGGAAGACAGTATTGCAAAGGGTTGCTGAATCGTCGTCGTCCAGTACATGATCGGTCGGTGTAGAACTGGGTATTCGTTACGAAATGGTGTGGAATTAATAGTGTGAGGAGATGTGGCACCCATTTATTGGATTTATAACGTCGAGTTGTGATGTATTAATCATATTGTTTATTTCTCTAATGCCTGTTTTTGGTTTCTTGACCATTTGACGCTGTCACTCCCAGTACCAACTGATGTCAGTCGGGTATTCATCGAGTCCAGTGCATTGGAGCAGGTGGTCATCATCCATCCAGGCATTGAAGCAGAGCAGACAGCTCTCGTTGGGAGCAAGGTCAAGCCAGTGGAGGTATACTCCCAAAAAGTCATGCCCGGTGGTTAGGCGAAAGCTGGCAACAGCCTTAGCTCTCTCCAGGTGCCTCGGGATAGGACCCAAAATGGTCAGGGTTTCCCATGGCTTTCCAAAGCTCTTGTTGGTTTGGGTCAAGGCAGTACATTTGTCGATGCATGTCGATAAAATGCTATCTGCATTATATTCTGAAAGTGAAGAAGACTTCCGGTTGAGACGACTCGACTTCCTGATTAGGGTTTTGGTCAGCTCTCTCATTGCCGGGTATCCCAACATGACTTGGGACCGACTGAAAGGTCACAGTCCAGCCATATGAAATAAGATCCGCAATTTAAGTTCAACACTGAATTGTGTTAAGGTAAATATTTTGTGGTGACCTGTAGTCACCCCTTACATTCCTACCTTCCTGTCTATCTGAAAACCCGGCTAGATGTGTAGGAGGAACTAAATGATTTGTAGACAATATTTCAATCTAAACTAATTTATTAATTCTTATCACTTATAAGAAACAGACATAACACAATTCTAATTAAGGTATATAAACTACGGTTAAGTGCAGAGGTGAGATATACAATTGCGGGGATAATATTACAGAACTTCAACTGAATTTAAGATAGCTTAAACGCGCACATTTACGACTACGCCGTACACTAATAATCAGCTTTTACTTAATCAAATTTACAGTACCTTATGCTTTAATGCTTCGGTTCCTACACGAAAAACTTCAGGCACTATCGATAGCTGGATCAAATGCCGATGACTCCACGCTCCGCAATATTTAATTACACTGCTTTTCAATCTTCAATAACCACTTCTCTTTGTACACATCAAACGTATCAACCTCACTTAACTTGTCAACAACTAAGTATCGACTTCACTTTACTTTACTTCACTTAACTTAACTTGACATCTTACTTCGCTCTCCTTCAACAGGCGAAAACCGAATTTTAATAATATTCCTTATTTACATAAATCACACCTGGTTTCTCGACGAAGGTTGGTTGAAATAAATATTTTTATTTAAAGATAAAAGAAGAAATTAGTATAAACCCGTATAGATCCGTCACAATGTGTTTGGTGTATTGATATTTTTCGTATTGTGAACATGCATTATGTATAATAAATATATTTCCTACTTCTTTACACAGCCCCCTTTTTTTCCACTCTACATCATACTCTTCATAACTGTTTTTTGCGATTTTCACCGATGACTCCATGTTCTGTAGTGTATTACCGTCCTTTGCTGTGTACTATCATATCTCTAAATTTGTCGCTCGAATTCGGCAACATTTTATATAAGTATAGAAATTCAGAATTAGAAAGGGTGTGTAGTAAAAACATACCTAAAATAAGAAAAATGTCATTGGTTAATCCATTAATACCCAACTATCAAAGTGGTCATTTGATAAAAAATGTAAAACTTATTGAATTGGATAATATAAGTATAATGATATTTTTAGATATTAATGAACCTGACTAGGAATATGAAACAGAAAAAGGAATATAATGTATTTTAAATAATTCATCACTGTTGAAACTACCGACTGATTCAAAATTGGTGTGACCAAATTTAAAAGTATATAAATATTAATGGGAAATTTCTATCGTTTTACTACTGGTTTTATTTTAAAAATGAAATATTTCAATTACTAATAGAAGCATTTTTATTGTTGGGAGTAAATTATTGTACCGAAATTAGATCCTTAAGCCTGAAAGGAAATTTTAAAGCTTTTAAGGGATAGTTCTTCAAATTTTCTTATAAATAAACCATTTAAAAATAAAAAAAGACATTTACATATATATATGCCGAAATATATAAATATCCTAACAAACTCATGATTAAAGAAATTCATACATAAATAGACGCAAAGCAGCCATTTTGACTCGCTAGTTTCTTATTTGTATTTCATTAGATTTGATCTTAATTTTTTTTTATATTTCCTGTTCTGTTCTATATTTTATATAAATTTCTTCCATATATATATGTATATATATATATATATATAATGTATACACACACATATATATATATATATATATATATATATAATGTATTACTACTTAAACTTCGGGAAAAAATAAAATTTGGCTCGCATTCAAAATCTCCAGGGGAAAAAAGTGAATATCCGTAATAAAAGAAAAAAGAAAGAAGTTGAAGAGATTTATCTCTGTAGAAAATCCTCTGCCTCAAAGAACTTTGGTAAAGAAGGTACAGGTATCGCAAAAGACAATTTGTCGTCAATTATAAAATACCGGCAATAAAAAGGTGAATAAACCAGTCTGTCGTGAAATGTCTACAAAAACCATAGAAAAACGAAGAAGACGCTCTTGGCCTTTGTGTTTACTGTTACGCAAATGTAGTTACAAAATATGGATAGTTTAGGATGAAGTCCTGTTTCATCTACCATTAACAACTGGTAAAACTAAGATTCAACATATTTCACGAGAAAAACTTTCGAAAGATGAAACGAGATTAAATCCCTGTGACTCAGTTAAACGTGTGGAAGGAATTAAAAGATCACTCGACATGATAAATTCCAATTATTTTATTTATCACTATAACCAACCCAATTACAAATAACACTTCAAATAGGATAATTCAGTCAAGCAATAGAGAGAAGAAACGAGATTCGCGTTTGGGAAGAATATGTTCAGTACTGCAACTGTTCCTTAATGTTACTTTACGCAGAGCTTACGTATTTAATGTCCTTACTACTACTTTAACCCTCTAAACATCAATATAAGGTGACAGTACTTGAACTTGTGCAGTCTTCTATTAAACCAAACTAGACTCTAAAACTTCTTGGTTATAATCTTTGACAAGGACTTAAGCCAATTCTAGTAAGCTTCATCTTGTCACCGCTTGTTAGCTAAACTTCAGACTTTCTTACTTTTTGTTTACCTATTCTCTTCACAGCCAATCTCTAAATATTCACTATTCACTTCACTTCTAATCCACTCGCAATTCACTAACCTTTAAACCCACGAAGAAGGAATCTATATAATAAACTTAAATTGCATATCACGTTTCCTTCTTTTAGGAGACGATTGGTTGAAATTTGCTGGTCCAAAAGAATACCCAAAAGGACTCTTAGTAGAAGGTCGCGTATAGATCCGTCACAAGGAGGTCACTGTTTTGGAAAAGGGAAGTTAACCGTCAAATGAATGGGACTCTCCTCTCAAGTCTTGACAAAACCCTTTTTTTTAGAGCCGAAGGCTAAAACTGATGCAAAAGGTTTTGAAGCACATGATCAAAGAAAGTTGTCGTAGCCTATCGCTACCTCTAAGATTATCAATTCCCCTTCGGTTATCACCTGAATTTAGATGTGTTGAATTCATAATAAATCACTACTTATTTAATAAATCAATCTTATTTATTGACTTTTCTTAATTAAGAGATTACACAAATACTATTCAACTTTAAGAACAATAAAACACAGTGGAGAATGAGAAGGATTCAATAATCATGAACGACGGAATCTTATCTGAATCTAAGGCGAGTCGACGCGTACAATTATAGTTACACACTTATATTTAATTGGGATAAATAAAACTAACCTGATTTCTTAAGATATGGCAGGTTCGTCTAGCTGCTTCTTTAATATCTGGGTTGTATTCCTTTAATGGGCGACTTCTTTCTCAATTATCTCACAGTTCTTTCATGAACTGATTATATCCACAACGTACGGTAGACTCTCACAACGTTTACATTTAAATTAACACTTCTCATTTCATTTCACTCTCCTCTCTCTTCATTTCATTTCCCCCTTTCATTTCCTTTTCGAACTCGCTAAACCCGAACTTATATAAAATATCTCATTTGCATAAATCACACTTTTGGCTACCGATGGAGATTGGTTGAAATAAATAAAACATTTAAAGAGTATATTTGAGAAGGTTAGTGAAACGCGTAAGCACCCGTCACAAAGTAAACGCCTTTACCTTCGAGGAAAGTATTTTTTCCCCACGATTCTGTACCATATCATACTACAAAATCAATTATAAAATGTCTGAGACATAAAAAAAAATTCTTTCTTAAGAGAAATAACTACCATCTACTGGGCTTTTTGCAAATATTTTTATAGGGATTCAAAAGCAACCCAATTAAATAGATGTAAAGTAAGAACACTTCAAGGGCTTCAAAAAGCAATTAAACAGGAAGTCTAATTCGGTCAAAAATGTTCGAGAAAGTTCTTTTGGCTTGACTAAGCGTTTACTTAAAGTTTTCTAAGCTAAAGGAAGCCACATTAGAAATTTCATGTAAATAACTTTATTAAATAAAAATTTATGGTGCTCTGAAAATGGTCACATTATTTTTCAAATAACCGGTTGCTAAATGTGATTTTTTTTTGTTAAAATTAAACTAAACCTAGATTTGTTTCAGTTGTGAAAAAAAGTAATTTGATGCTTATAACCAATTTAAAGAGTGAATTTTCAATGAAATATTGAAACGTTTTTCGAATATGATTTTAAAAAAAAACAAAAAGTATTTTATCTTAAATTGAGTGTGCAGTCAAATCAAAAAGTTAAACATAATATTCTCATAATCAATAAGATAAAGAATAAATCTCTTGACTGTGGATTATTGTTTCTACTAAAACAATCTTATTAAATTAGAAAAGTAGTTTTTCTGGAGTAAACACAGTTCATCGACAAAAAATTGTTATTTTTAGAAGGTAGCAAGGTACGTGAATGCAAATTAAGGTTCCCGCCTTTGTTAGATATGCAAATGATGAGTAAGCGTGTCGTTGAAATGTTGTCAGCAAACACGCGATTTACCACGCCACTAGGGTTATTTCAAAGTGCTTAATTTCGCTTTTAACTAGCGTGTTTGGCTTCAGTTAATCGCTTTGAAGATTATAATGTCTTTGAAAAGACTACAAACATTTAAACAGTTGAACCTATTTCAATAGGGCCACACCGAAGGACTATATAAAGGCAGATTGCCATTCTATCGAATTGCATGTCATATTGATAGCTCAGATGGTACAATTTCATGCCATTGGTGAACTTGAGTGCAAGACAGCTATCTTTCATAACACACAAGTAGGTTGAAAATACACATACTACAAGTATAATGGGCCATAAAGTCGTACGATAAAAGCAAAGTAAAAAAAAAAAAACTACAATTTCGGATACTTTGTGAACTGTAATACACTCTCTGTATCATTCTGTTAACGTCATTTGAACTGGGATAAGAATTAATAGCCTAATAAATTGCACAATTGCTCTAATACATAGTTAATTAAAAAAACAATATTAATATTAGATCACATTATTCTATCCGAAAAAAATGTTTTGATTCTGAGTCCAATTCATTAACATAATGCTTAAACAGTTTTACAGAAAAATTTCTCAGAAAATTATGTATATACAAACAATAGGATTCATAACTAAACATATGCAAATATCACAAAATGTATCGCATATATAAGCTTTTAAATATTTTATGATTTTTTAATCCTTTGGTGGGGTTGATGTATGGATCTAGTGGGACCAAAATTATGGTCAATATTGATAAGGTGAGGAAATGTATAAAAAGCGGTCAGTGCTTCGTTTACTGAGTTTTGCATGCATTAAAAAAATATTATATAGATGTTTAGTCAAAAATGTTCAAGGTTTCTAACAAAAAAAAATCTGTTAAGAGAGTTGAAACACACTTTTAATCAGAATTCTATAAAATATGCGAGACAGTTTTTACTCATAAAAAGTATTAGAAGATAAAAAAAAGGGGAAAAAAGGATTCATATGTGTTATAGTATCTATTTAATATTATTATACGTCAATGAAATATTCACCCTTTCAAATATGTTACTTAATATTAATTTAATATCTTGTTATGTATCATTGAGTTTACGACATGATTTTTTTCCTTTTTGTATGTTATAGAATCTACCTGACTTATTTTTATGAAATTTTACAAATTCACACACAAAGTAATCGAAATCCAAACTGAATTTGTGGATAGAGATCATCTTGACAAATAAAGTCCCAACACAGTGTATTTAATAGATGAAGATAGATAAATAGCTTTTATTATACCTGAAATCTTGTCTGAAAAGAAAGCTAATAGAGCTCACATCAAAAGGAAAAACCCTATTTATAATAATAAAAAAGGAAAATCATCCACTGAAAAGCAGCAACTAAACAGAAATATCTCAATTAATCAAGTATTAATTGAATAGAGAATTCCTGTCAAAGAAGTTATGCTTACTACATGTCTTGTACAACTTTTGTTACGACTGCTATTTGTTCTCAGAGATGCAGTAACATTCAAAAGCAGAAAATTCCTTTATGCAAGATATGTATGGATTTGCAAATGGGAACGCGAGAGAAGTGGTAAGATTTTAAAAGAAGCGATTTCCATTTCAACAATTCATTCAAAGAAGATTGAAAAAAAAAATATTTTAACGATTACAAATGCCTCTCGAAGAGGTTGACTCATTCCCTGTCGAAAAATAGATTAAGCAAGAATTGTCTGAATGGTAAATATAGTGAATGAGTAAATACAATACATATTTTCTTTATCATTCAACACTTAGCTTAATTATATAAATCCATATTATTACAAACTCTAATAAATGTTGAATATATTTGCAGCATGTGGATCCCAAAAACGCATAAAGTGAATGAAATATACAGTCACTGCCAAACTCTAATGTTAAACTTGTTTCAACTATAATGATTTTAGCGCTTAGCCAAAATTGGCACTTGCGCCATAAAACCCAACATTCACTCACTCATAATGGGTTTTGCATAAGAGATGAAACACTATATTCAAGAGATTTTTAGATGCATCTCTTCAAACAATCATTCTAGATTCTTCTAGAATATTCTAGATGTATTTCTTGAAACAATAATTCTACAGTTTTGTAGATATATGTCTTGAAACAATAATTCTAGAATTTTACAGATGTATCTCTTGAAATAATAATTCTGGAGTTTTCTAAAAACATCTTTTGAAACAAAAATTCTAGGGGTTTCTGCATGCATCTCTTTAAATAAGCATTTCTAGAATTTTCTACATGCATCTCTTCAAACAAGTATGCAAGACTTTTTTATTCTACGTGACTCTTTTCAAGCAATAATTCTAAATTCTTCTAGAGTTTATTAGATGTATCTCTTGAAACAATAATTCTAGAAGCTTCTCTTCATACAATAATTCTGAACTCTACTAGAGTTATCTCTGGGTACTGTTTTTGTTGCATATTAAGCGTGTTGGCAACATTAAGCTACATGAATAGATATTTTGTCGCCATATCTGTCACTAGGTCCCACCATGTATTTCGCGTAATTAACTTTTGTATTCTTCCTTTTCCTGACAACCATATTTTTGGTCCTAATACTGCTTTAGCATGGCTGTAATTAAAGTCCAGACTTTTAGTTAATGAATCAAGTAACGGAATTGGTTAATTAATTACTTTTGAAAAATAATTTTATTGAGAAAAATGATTTTATTTTTAATCCCTACTACTGCGCTAAAAAGTTTTAAGCATGTCATTGCTTTTATTGATTTTTTCTTATACATAGGGGAACATTTTGTAATTATTTGATATGTGTAATGCTATAGGAATGCGACTGATAATAAATTGTTACTTTCACTACTATAATTTTCAACTATAATTCTCTTTTTATATTGAATTTTTTATTTGCTTAAATCGTTTGATTATCATCAGGCGTTCCATTTTTCAATCAATACTTTGAATTAATAAGCTATCTTATAATTCAGTTACAAAAACATATAACAACCATTCATTGAATCATCCCTATATAGAATATTCTTAATAATGTCTTCAATACTAAATATTTTACTCATAATTTATTAATATAAATGCATGCAAGTATTTCTACTAAAGATTTTTCAATGGTTAGATAAATTTCCATAAGGTTACATCCGGTTGTCAGAATGTAGCAAAGATGCACCTCAAAATATTTCTTTATTTGAAGTAAAAAATATATTTGAATAATTTCTGTGAAAATTACAAAATTTATCTGAGTAGCTTGAGAATCAATAGAACGATTTTTTTTTAGCTTTACCTGTTTCAACATCAATTTCCACAATTTTCACTTTTCTTCTTTAAGTACAATCTTTGTAACAATTCATATGAAGCATTTGTTTTTCTTATTCCTTATCACAATTCTATTCTTTCAAAGAAAAATTCAGTAGGAAAATAACACTCTGTTTTAAAATCACATCAGCATTTTGCTACAATACCTACTTGTTCAATATTATTGTTATTTTCAGCCAAATCTAAGATTCAAAGATATATTCACAAAGGGAAAAAATTGTAACTTCATCTGAACTTTGAAAACAACCGATTGTCGATACAAGATTAAACTTAAATATTTTTTCGAAGATACAGAATAAGAAATGCAACTTTAAGAATTGTGTCCTTGCTAGTTTTTATTGGAAACGTAAAAAGAACTATATATGTAACTTTTTCGTAGAGTGTTATGAGAAAAAAACGTATTTCTTTCACAGTCAAATAACGGGCATTTCCTTGTGTCTCCGCACAGTTTGTTTATCTTTGTCGAATATAATAGTACGTTAGAGTTCGAAGTTTATTTTCAAGGATACAATTCTTTGCAAAACAATCCACGACATTTCATCTCGGATTCAAAATTGGCCTCTTTGGAAGAATGAAGGAATTACATAACTGTATGAAATGAGTTCTTGAAATAGAGGAATTTATTTTAATCGATTTTTTATTTATGGATTGTGATAATCTCATTTATCATTGGTTGCTTAACAAAAGGGAATTAAAAGATTTGTTATTTTCATCTCGTTGGCATAACCGACCAAATCAAGAATTGAATAATTCTTAGAAAACAATATTTCTCTTCTATTTTTTATGAAATAGAATAACATCCTTTATAAATTTTATGCTTTTAATTTATAAGTATCAAATGGACTATTTTTTTACCGCAAGTATCACATTTTTGAACATGTTTGTAGTGTTGATTTGGGAAACACAATTTTGAAAATAAGAACACTTTAACAATTTTTGAAGTAATAAGAATTATTACGCTTTTCTTATCATTTATAAAATAGACTACAATAATATCAGATATTAAAAATCGAAAGTTATTGTTTATCTTTTCAATTTATAAACTCAACAATAAATTCCAATATAAGTTACACAAAATGTGTACAAAAACCTTCAAAAAAATAATCGATATGAAGGACGTTGCTTAAGAAACAGATATATTCTTAGATATAAAAATTTAAAAAAAATCCTCATCTTTTATTTTAGGGGAAATTTTTGCATTGTTTTCTTTTTCGAAATGGTATTTCTGCAAACATATCCGACAAACCAGAGATCTGCTGCTATTTGTTCTCCTGCTTTGATATTACCGCAGGACGCAACGAGTGTTGTTTTTTCCATATTTCTGAATCGGATGGGAAAATTGAAACACAGTTCCAGACAAAATAAGGAATATCATGGAAAGAATAAACTCTATCTCCCTAGTTCACACACAACTACCATTTTGATTCAGAATAATTTGAACTATATATTATTTATAAATGTACCATATTATATTTTAAAATGGAATAGTTAAGTATCAATTTCCTTCTTTAAACCTTTGTCTACCTCATTATGATATACTACAACTGTTTTCGTTTAATATTTTTTTAAAAATCACTACATTGAAAATTAAGTGATATACAGAAATAAAAATTTTGGGAAATTCAATCCGTTAGAGCTAAATAATAAAGATAATACTTTAAAGTACCGTCAGTACACAAATGTCTAAAATATTCTCATAACAAAAAGCCCGAATGGCTTTCGTAGCGCAGTTTTAATTCTTAAAATTGCTAGTAACCACAGATAACACTAATATTTTAGAGCACAAAATATATATGTTTGAAAATTATAAAATTTTAAAATTTATTTACTTTTTTTTACACATAAAAGCAGGTATTACCCATAAACTTAATTTGATGATATTCAAAGAAACAGTTTTACTTTTTATTAATACACAAAAATTCACTACACGTTATCCATTTTGAATGAAGTTTCTATAGAATGTTTTTAAAGCCCTGCAAACTGGGGTGGGAAATAATGTATTTCCTAAACATGAACTAGTGCACCTTGAGTTTTGTTCAGTTTCTTTGTGAAGCATCTATACGGGTTTCTACTAATTTATTCTTTTATCTTTAAATCAAAATATTTATTTCAACCAACCTTCATCGAGAAACCAAGCGTGATTTATGTAAATGAGGAATATTATATAAATTCGATTTTCGCGAGTTGAAGGGAGCGAAGTAAGAGGTCAAGTTAAGTTAAGTGAAGTAAAGTGAAGAGAGTGAGCTGTCGACACTTAATTGTTGACAAGTTAAGAGAGGTTGATACGTTTGAGGTGTGCAAGGAGAAGTGGTTAGTGAAGATTAAAAAGCAGTGTAATTAAATAGTACGGAGCGTGGAGTCATCAGCATTTGATCCAGCTAACGATAGTGCCTGAAGTTCTCCGTGAAGGAACCGAAGCATTAAGGAATTAGGTACTGTAAACTTGATTAAGTGAAAGCTGATTATTAGTGTGCGGCGTAGTTGTAAATGTGCGCGTTTTAAGCTATCTTAGATTCATTTGAAGTTCTGTAATATTATCCCGCATTTGTATATCTCACCTCTGCACTCTACCATTGTTTATATACCTTAATTAGAATTGTGTTGTGTCTGTTTCTTAATAAGTGATAAGAATTAATAAAAAAAGTTTAGATTGGAATAATGTCTATGGATTATTTAGTTCCTCCTACACATCTAACTGGGTTTTCAGATAGACAGGAGGGTTCGAATGTAAGGGGTAACTACAGGTCACCATATCTTGATCATGATCTTAAGAATCTAACGAAAGTTACGGTAGATAATTTGCTGGGACTTTATCATATGAAGAACCATCTATTAGTGCATCACTACATTCAAATGGTAGGTTCTGTAATAAATCCAAAGCCTCATGAAGACTAAGCTTCTTTTTTCCATACATTCTAAGAAACGGAAAAAAAGTAACTAATAGCACCTTGAAAACCTCCTATTATTGTTAGATATCAGTTATACACAAATAAATTAAAATGTTGCTAATTTTTGAATAAATTATAGATATTTCATTTAATTGTGTCGTAAAAAAACAAGCTTAGATTCTAAGTTCAAAATATTTTTAAAACATTAAAACAAAAAGATAAAAATACAAAATAAATAAGCTAAGCTAAAAAGAAATGCCAAAAAAAAGCATAACTCTATTGTACTATAGTGATGATTCTTCAACTCAAGAAAAAACAACTATATATACTACGTGGACGAAAAAAACAAAATCTATACATAAGTTCGTGTGCTCTATCATTTAATGTATTGTCGGTACTTTTAAGTTCCACAAAGGTATTCGACTGTAAATTATATACACTATTCACGTAAAATTAATAGTCAAATCGTTTTCTAAGGTTCAAACTATCATACAAAAACAATAAGGCACTTACCTTTTGACATTAACACCTTTTCGGAATAAAAATGACAATATTTGCAATCCAATCAAAATGTCAGCTTAAAACGCAACTTCTGCTTTTAAACTATTCGCCTTACCCGTCAAAATATTCATCATAAAACTTTTGCTGTCATGTATCATGAGAGAGTGGAATTAAAAGAGTGTAAATACCCTCAGAATATTCGTAAAATTTGTTATTCTGTGTAATTTTAAAGCGAGTGGTACTTATAATTACCATCGTTAGATAAAGGGTTAACGTGTGACAATAATAAAGTTAGAGGATGTATATTTTACCAAGAAGGAGTGGCCAGAAAAATATAAAAATGTCAAGGTTGGTGCAACTTACAGAGCAATGGCGTAACTTTTTGGCGCACGTTGAATAAGGATAAGGGAAGGAACCTGTAGAATAGGTAAGATATATGCCTTTTTTTCTGCCAAGGATAAATCATTGTAGAAAATTATTTTTGTTTCTTCAGGACACACGTGCAATAGAATAAAACCTCCAGACCGTTACCAATCTAAGCACTTCCATTTGACAGACAAATTTACAACTGTGAACGACAAATAGGTCCATGCATTTTGTATCAGCTGACGCCATCTAGACGCGTTCAAGGTGCGCAAGTCGTGGCAAAAATGGATGAAACAAAGAAATGTGCTTGGTGTGCTTATAAGAGGTGCTGGGGTGGTCATAACGACGTCAATTCCGTAAAGTGGTAGAGGGCCGAAAGCCACATCCATCCCAATTCTAAAGCACTTGCAGGACAAAAATTCTCATTTCAGCCGGAGACATTCCCTTTTAATTGGCTTTTAATTGTTGGCGCTCATGGTATTCATTAACCAATAATAAAGACGACTCAATTTTCAGCAGTGCCAGAAACTAGCAACGTGATCCGTGGAACAGTACAGGTTTTGATTTAAGACGAATCACTTTTCGGTTTTTCAAATGATAGTGACTACGTTCGAGGGAGGCTCAGACTTGGAGATAGTTGCAAATCAGTTGTTTTTTTGGAATGCTTGACCGCATTACAATGCGGCGCAATGATTTGAGGTGTCACCATGCAGGATAATAGTTCATCTCTGGTTCGTATTCATGGTACTATGATGGCCAGCCATATGCAGATCAAGTGCTGTAATTTGTGTGGCATTCCTTTCTTCTGTAAGACATCCATTGAGTGCAATTCATATAAATATTTAGCATATAAATATTTCATAATAATATTTAAGAAATGAAAAAAAGCACCTAGTTCTCAGAGAACAAAGTTAAATTGCAAAATGGTAGGTTCTGTTACATAGTAAAGAGAGTTTAATCCATTTAATATGATTTAAATTTAGCATATATATATAAGATACGTTCAAATAGTTTTAACTGTTACATGTGATTGATTTTGGATACATTAATTTATAAAGGTACTAAACATTCATTAATTTAGAACTATAAATGTCTAACGTACAATTTGATGCTCACTTGATGATTTTGTAGTAAGTTGCCTAAAAAAAAATTACTCTTTAGCTCCTGTCATCTTCTTTGTACTAAATAGCGAATTTTTCTTAAAATAAATTAAAAGTTGTAAGTTATGGTGTACCATAGCAAGCTCTTTGATCAAAGTCTGAACTGGAAGATGTGCGCAGCCTGAGCTAAGAAGAATTTCATAGGACGTGGCGTCTCAAAAATGATCGATTATTTAAAAAAATATTTAAAAAAATAGAATAGAAGACATATAAATAAACGTTTTGCTTCACTCTGCTTTAGTAACCAGCGAATTAACTCTCGCCAAATTTCACAGTTAGTTACAAAGTTCGTCAATTTTCTTCGCCAACTTTCTGACAGGAAAAAACTTTAATAAAAATTTTTTGTGTCCATTTCGTTAAACATGTGTGAATTCTGGCGTATGTTTCGAAAATGGTTTACTCAATGGAACATGCTTCAATGCTTGATGTGTCTGACGAAACAAAGAACAATTTTCATAGTTTTTCTCTGTCAGAAGCGCCACCTGTTGACAAACTTCGTAACTAATTTCGAAACTTGATAAGAATGTGAATTCCTTTGTCATCGAAGCAGAATGCAGCCAACCACACATTTTCTTGCATTTCACTTTATAAAACATATTTTGTAATTATCATCTATTTTGGACACCTGTTAACTAGCGTATGACTTGTACTAGGCTTCCGCTTGTTGTGGATTGATTGCGTCTATGGGTTCTTCAGATAATAAAGGAAATGTTCCTAATCATTAACAAAATTATGTAAGAAGATATATGTGTTTTATATCTGGCAATATCTATATGTTTCATAGAAACTATACATTTTATGAGAATTTTTATTTAAATTAGTGGAAAGAAATTTAAAAAAAATGGTTTTAATTATCATGAATATATGCTATTTTTCTCTTCGCTCTGAGGCTAATTATATAAAGTTGAATAAGCTGAATTAAGTTATTATAGATTAAAAACCTTCCTTCTGTATGGTTCGTTTAATCACAAAGGTTAATTCAATTTTTTCTGAAACAGCCACAATTACTTTGGGCGAGCAGTGACGTCTTTCTGAAGAGAAATTAAATCCATGAATCCTTCCAGTAAAAAACGCTCCAAATTACGGGATAAATTTCGAAAACTTTAAATACATAAAATGTCGAGGAACCATATTTTAGTTTTAATATCTTTCAATCTCTTTTGTTGCAGTGCTCACAATTTAATTATTTTGTTGAAAGCAGACTTTCAATCTTCCTAGTTTACAAGAGAAAATTAAACTTCTTCTTTCTTCGTTTTATTTTATGAGGGAAATATTAATTTTATTATTTATATGAAACCATGAAATGCTTTCGCTGAAACAAATTGTTTTTGCTTTTGCTACAATGTTATGCTAATTAAATAAAGAAGTAAAGAATATTTTACGAAAAAACTAATATTTAGTTTCTTGATACTATCCTTTGACAATTAATTAGTTTTCAAATAACTTGAATTTTCTTCTATTTATTTCAAATGGCTATGAATTACCTCAACTCAATTTCTTACATAATTTTGATACGAATTGATATCTATTGCTTCTTCCAAAACAAAATTTGAAGTTAAAAATAATAACGTGCTAAAATTAGTGATATATTTAAAGTTGTGAAACTAATAAGTATAAAATTCTTATCAGAAGTTAAATGAAAAAAGATGTTACGTTTTCAAAATTACTGTAGCAATTTTTCTGTGAAAAAATTAAGATCATTAACTTAGATAATTGATAATCTTGTTAATGAGTTTATAAAATAAAATAGAGTGAAATTAAGAATTGCATCATAAAAAACTCTAACTGTGAAAATAATAGCATCACGTGTTAAATAATTTTGAAAATCATTGATTCAATGATGGACACACACTAAAAAACATAAGTAAATATAAATTAAATAAAAAAGAATTGATATTACCACAATACTTATTCTCTTTAAAAAAAATCTTCCATATTGAAAAAAACTTCAACATTAAAACTCTTTCGCACTTAAGTTTAAAAAGATGAAACATCAAAAAAATATATAAATTATTCTTCAAACACGAGGTCTGTATATATCCATTTTTTTAATAATAGCAACACAATATCATGCGCAAATCTTTGTAAAAATCAACGCTCATTTATCATGGTTTTGGCATCCAGCGTATTGAATCGCCCATTTCCCCAGACGATTCTGAAGAAAGTAGAACTCCCTTTTTGAAAAGAAGAAAATCCCCTATTGCAGAAGGAAGGACCCTGTAGTATAAAGGAATGAATGATTTTAGTCTGCGCGTTTGGATATCGAACACTTCTTCTGGATGATTGTCCTTCTGAAAGAATAGACAATGTTGAAGTAACAATATAAAAAGGTTTCTTCTAAGTTGCATGGAATTCCATTTTTCCTCTGTTGGATACGTAGTCCTTTTTTCTCTCAACCAAGGCCTCCTAGACTGAAAAAAAAAGAAATTTTGGAATTTTTTTTTCAATTTGAACAGTTTTAAAAACTTTTTTTTATAGAAATTTTTGATTTCCATTCAGAAATTTTAACACAAATAGTAACTCTACAATTATTGAATTTTCAAGTCATACATTATCTGTTTATTGATACATGTATGTGTGTATATGTATGATTATATGATGTATATATATATATATATATATATATATATATGTTTTTATATGTATGTATGTGTATCTATTTCCAAGTGTTCTTAATAGAAATTGTTTCCAGCTTTCATGTAATATATATTAATGTGTATTAATTTGTCTCTTAATTGCATTGTTATTATTAATGTTATTGTTTGTCAGAGATCAATTTCGATACAGATTTAATGCATTTTTAAATCCTTACACCCATCATGAAGAAGAAGTGACGTATCTCAGATTTGTCGAGGATCAAGCCACTCATGCGTTCGTCATGTGTAAGTTTACCAAATGGGTTACCAGCTCAGGTTTCGCCCTCGTAACTTGACTGAAGATGAAAAGTTCGAGGTCCATTTTCAATAATCCTCGCATAACTTCAAAGTGCATGTAAAATCAGTTATTATATATATATAAATCGACTTAAATTCTTAAATATATGAATACAAGAAGTATAATACATTGTATAATATACATATATATATAGCCTTAAAACTGTGCTGAACCCTACAATCCTAGTTCCTATGGCCTAAGAGTTGCTAATGTATTATAGCGGCCATTTAACTTTGACCTATACTGTCCTTTTATTATATCTTTGTAAGCACTCTGGTCATAATAACTCAAAATGACTGTCTCAAGCAGCAGAAAAAGTGCCCTCTAGTGGCTACATATCATCAGCGAGGAGTGAATCAGCCAAGTGAAGAGGGAATCTGATCGCTATTAAAAACCGACCATGTTCTTTGTCAACGACATGTGATATATTGGTGTAATCTAACTTAAATTAATAAATATTTGTTACACTTAAGGAAACTTCATTGAATCCAACCTCAAATTTACCATTTTAAGTTTAATCTTTAACGAGTTTATCTCTACTTTTATATTTATTGCTTAGCCTGAAATTAGATATTATTGGCAATTAAATATATATATGTCATTCTGAATCCTACCATTTTGGGTTGTTGTTGTTGCTTATGCCACCTGATCGACTGTAACATCAGATCGAGGTCCACGAAATTCATTGCGGCTAAGGGCTGGGATTTTACGTCTGTCGTTAGCCTAAGCTCTGAGCCCCATGAAGGCGACAGTACGATTTTTCTCGGCACAACACGATAGCTGGCGATACCAATCGGACCCACCGATTTAACGAGCACGTATTCCGTGTGTACTTGGAGGGTATTTGGTGGCATCGGACATCGAACCCAGGCTTTCCGGTCTGAAGTCTGATGCTCTAACCACAAGGCTACCCACGTTTTCTAACTCAAATTATATAGTGATAATTGCTGATAATTCTTTTTAAGAAAGTGGATATTTTTAAAAATACTACAATTTGCCTCCATTACTAAGAGCTTTTTACCATTTCATAGTTCGTACTGCGATCACGTATTTATGAAAATGTGTGAAGAAAGAATTTTTTTAAGTCTGGTATTGTAGTAGAAAACAAAGCAACTGTATAAATTCCGAAATAAATATTGTTGCAAAGCATAACAAAGTTTCATTCTTTTGAAAGAGAGAAAAAATAATGAGAAAATTTGACTTTTGAAGAATTTATAAACCTATCAGCATCCTTGACTTTTGTTGAATAAGATTATAGTTTCCATAAAGTACTAAGATGTTCTAGCGTAAATAAATGTATGAAAAAAAAAAGCATTTCAAAAGAAATACTTTTCAGAAATAGAAGGTTACAAGTAACAGAGTCCCAGAAATGTATAAGAAATTTCAGCTTTATTAAATTTGATCTGTTTTTTTAAAGAAAATAAAGAGAAAAAATGGAGTGCGTTGATGCAGGAGAAAAATATTATTTATTTTATTAAATAACGTATATAAAGGAGTTATATTTCGTCTAAACCAGTTTATTCAGTTTTGGAAAAAAAACAGCAGTTTAAGTGAATTTTTCTATTATATAAATATAATTATGCATTTTTTTTTACTCTTGAAAATTAGTAAAATAGAATATTACACTATAACTATGTACTTTGAAGAAAAGGAAAATTTTCAAACAATCGTCTCAGAACATTGAATTTTAAATGAAAATATCTTAGTCTTACATACTCATACAGCAAAAAGATTAAATTGATTTTATACTAGGTGTTTTTTAAGGTGGTGTTAGGTTTATTCTCAACCTAGAGGTGATAGGGTTTATACTCATGTTAGTTTTTAACTGCTAAATAGAGAAAAAATACGACTTTTCGATTCCTTCTAATATATCTGGTACACACTATTTGATTGATTAAGTAACTCTTGGTAAAAATATATTTCGAAGAATATAATTTCTACTTGTACTTTTTTAGGAATTATACATTATCTAAATGTTGATATTAACCTATAAACTGTAGGACTAAAACTGTAGGACAGTTTTAGTGTAAAAAGTCCAGTTTTGTAAATTTTACTGTTTAATTCAATGTCCACTTTTGGAGTACAATTTTGAACTTTTCAAAACATTTATATTTATATATTTCATAACATCGATTCAATTTATTTTTGTAATGTTATTCTTTAAATTTGAAAGAATACTAAAATGTTTCAGATTTTTATCGTTTGATGGATTTTTGAGTTTTTTATCGCAATTTAAATAGAGTTTGTAATTACTGGTTTTCATTTATTTTGCAAGCACTTTGCATTTTATTCTTCATTAGATAAGATAACAATTTGCTTAGGAATATTTTTTCTTGAAAATATTTTTTTTAAAATTATGTTGCCCTTATTTTTTTCACAATCTAAAACTCTTCAAAAATTGGCTTTTACATAAAGACAAACATTAATTTTTGTAAGGTACCACCAAGGTCACTACCCATAAACTTCATTGGGCATTTCATAATGTTATACGACTATATATACTATATTTAAGTTATATAATAATATAGAAGTTAAATTTTGGTTAAATTTTTCAGTGAAATATGTTCTTATAACCCTCACCACTTGACTGTAAAAGAACAAAACTTCAAGAGAACCACTTGGGATTTAATTTCTGCTGAACCCGTGAGTAGTGAATGTCTGCACACCAAAAGAAACATTCTTACCAAATTTGACATCATTACGTCTGATAGTTCAGAAACGAATTTTTTCCCCCTAAACCTCTTAATGCTTATAGGAATCCATTTCTGTTGAGCTTGTTTTTAGCAGATACTCGTTCTTCTAAAAATAATGTAATTATATTTTATCATATTAACACAGTGCTTCTTAAACTTTCAGTATCTGAGACCTAATTTTCTATCATAGTTTTCATCGCACCCCCTCCCCCCATACAATAACATTGTATTGAATGCAATCATAATGTAATTTGATACTAAAGCTACAATGCAACTTTAATTATAAACCGTGTAGTAAAAGGTGTTGATGAATGAAGGAAGTTAGATGAGCTTGGGTATGTTATTTCTCTCTCAACGAGAACTTCGATGGGAGTTGTGTATTTAGTTTTATTTGCCAGAGAAAAAAATTATGTCTATATTTTTAAATTCAGATGAGTAGTCTTTTATCCTGTTGTATCTTGCAATGAAAGAATCTGATGATGGATTTAATGAGTTGCCTTGGAACTGGAAAACCAGCTTGGGAAATAATAATATAGTAACAGATTAAGCGGAATGAAGATGTTTAGTATTTTCACCTTTTCTGAAATGGATGTAAACTTATCTCACTCATAATATATTTAATCATGGTGTAATAATTAACACCATAACCACACAAATTATCAAGATATAAATTTTTAATATAATTTTTGTATATGATAATTAACCTTGCTCTTCGTTTACGATTGATAAATTCTTCTCAAATACATTGTGCAGTACTGATGAATTTATAAGTTTATTTTATTAGTGTAAATGTGTATTTTCTTAATTATTATATTAAAATGTATTTTGTTTTGCAAACTTTCAGTAAATTAATATTTTTTAAATAATATTTTGTTTTTGATTTTTCGATATACTTTCGCCCCCTTTGTAGGGTTATCCCGCCCCCCCTAAAAGGGTGTGCCCCACAGTTTGAGAGACGCTGTATTAGCATTACCAGTGTATTACAAAAAAAAGGAAATTGTTAGAATCAAATTATTGTTAAAAGAGAAATATATATTAAATATAAAAGCTTATTAAAATTTTACTGCATGCTACACTTTTTGTGTTGGGTCATTTTAAACTAAAGTGTAAGAAAATGCATTTTTTTAAGAACACTTTCTACTTAATGCTGCGTTTAAAAAAGAATAAGTACTTCTGAATACCTTCAAAACATAGCATTTCCGTTTTAGGAATTTTTTTTTAGTTCTTCCTTTTGTACAGTAACGTTTCTGCACTCTTTTTAACATACAAATACGTTTTTTTTGCTTCGGTCCTTCAAAGAAAGAAAATTTATAAAAGTATTTTAAATAAGAACTACAAAATATTTTACAAAAATAATTCCTATGTATTAAATTTTTAAACCACTATAAAATAATAGTATAATTAGCTTTTTCATACATAAAAAAAATGCTTATAAGGAAGTACTTTTAGATATTTTTTACAGATTTCTTACAGCCCCCCCCCCAAAAATCCTCAGTTTCGCTAAGATAAACTCAAAAATGGCCTATAAATAAGCATTTACAGCTCTCCTAGGAGTCCTCAGGTCTTTCAAGTGTGAATTTGCATACTCTCCATCATCGACATAACGATCTGAAGTATTTTTTCCAAAAACTTCTCCACGAAAAATATTTTGCGCTTAAAATTCTGGAAAATGGGTTTCAGCCAGTGCCGTTTTCCCTTTTCTTTTGGTCTCCGATGCGGACCTAATACCGATGCTTACACTGCACGTGTATCGATAAAACGTTCTTTATGATGATGTGAGTGTATTTAAGGACTTACATTGTCTCTCAAATGCGTCTTTATAGAAATAAACGAGATATTTTGTATAAATTGGGAAGTTTTAATATTGATTAGCAATAGAATTTCTAAGACAGCATGTATTCCTGATAAGTGTTGTAACAGATATTTTGCACGACAATTACCCTACCTAAGAACTTGCTTCCAATTTTTAACATGTGATTGGGGAATTTATAATGCAAATTTCAAATTTCTGATAGAAATATGATTATATGCTACTTCCAAAAATTAGCACATTTTTATATCGTTGAAATTGTCATACATTGTTATAATATTACTGATCTTTTCTTGCACCTTCAAGTTGCATGAAGCATAATTTTTTTTCCCTCAAAAAGAAACAATGAAAGAATATTGTTGACTATTAAATATACAACAACAAAAAGCAAAGGGGTTACAAATTTTAACTCCTACAAAGCAAAGAATGTATGAAAATGGGTTTGAAAACTTATAAAAACCCGCTAAAATATAAGTACACATATAAAAAGTCAATTAACCAAACTGTAAAACTATTGTGTTTTCAGGAGCTGTCACACACTGATTTAGGACAGTGAAATAGGGTTAAGCTTCCTTTACAGGATGATGATGATAATGAATGTCCACAGGAACCGAGCTCATCCGAATTGGGTTTAGAGCTACAACCTATCCCTCGGGAAACAACCACCCTCACGTCCAGTCTTTATTATAAAAAAAAAATCAAAGTTTACATTTTAAACAATTTTAACTTTTTTTCAAATACAAAAGAAATAATAAAATTATACAAAACAAATGCACCATAAAGACAAAAGGGGGGGGGAGCAGGAAGCATAAATAATAATATTAAAAAAAGTTTCTTTGGAATCAAATTTTCAGTTGATGGCACCACTTCCTGTTGATATTTTCCCACCATTCAGTCCTTCAGTTTTCAGAAAAGGAAATGATTCATCTGAAGGAGGATTACCTTTTTCGAGATCTCTTTCCCCATTTTTTTAAAGAAGCATAAAAGAAGATAGCAGCAGTGAAAAATAAATAAATAAATAAAAAGAGAAAGGGGGGGGGAGATAAATTATTAAATTTTATATTGGAAGTATAATTTTTTGCTACAAAAATATAATTAAATTTAAAAAAAACAGGAAATTAACCGTAAAGTATACTAATATTGTTAACCAAGAGTTGAACCAAAAAGCTGCAAAATATTGTGTGAGAAATATAAATAGGGTTTAGAGATTAAGAAAAAAAAAGGCAGGAAACGTTTGTGGAAGAGGAGGGGAAAAAACCACTTATGTGTGACCACAAAAGAGTACTGACCTTTGCAGGATCTTAATCTTCCCCTTTAACAGAAAATTTCAACATAAGAGTGCAATAAAAAGTGAAGAAAAAACTTAGATAGAAAAATGAAGTTAAGCCTAATAATAGCACGGGTAAACTTTCAGTACTATTTCGGACAAATAAACTAAAATGAATGACTGTTAAAAAATTGTACAATGTTAAATTTGGAACCAAATAATCCGACATCAAAATCATAACTTACCAAAATTCTTTGTTACCTCTAATTAAAAAAATTAAAAGTAGTGTATGTCTACTGCATGAGCATCCCTAGACTAAATGATAGATTCAAATACAATATTTCACGAGAATTAGTACTTTTTAAGGTGTGAAATGGCATCAGTGGGAGATGGGTTTATACAAAGCACCTTGTTTTGAAATACATTCTACACTCGATAATTCGAAGTAGGAGAATTTTCAAGAGTTCAAATTATCAAGAGGATAAGAAGAAACTCCCGAAATTTGTTTTCAAACACAGTTAAATTTTAAACTATGCAAAGAAGCAACAATTGCAATTATCTATAAAATTACTTTAAAGTATTTTTAAAAAGTACATATTATCCAGTATAAATATTATACAGAAAAAAAAAAGTTCAGAATCCTGTATTAAAAAAAAATACGTTCATGTAGTGATACTCGAACAGGAATCGTTCACGTCACACCAAATCCCTTCCATTCCTCATTGGAAATAAAATCGTTTCACACCTGGTTCCCTCAGGCACTGTCCCCAACACCACTGGTTCTTCAAGGCAAAGTCTAGTCCCGCCCATGCCTCATTTGGTGTCACATGCTATAAGTCAATCAGATGAGCCATAAATCGTCATGTCAGTCTAAAGCAAAAAACACAATCCTACGCATCTCTTCTTCACAGTAGCGCACCATCCTTTCTAAACACATGTGTACTAAGGCCACGTGTTAAACGCAAAATCGCTTAGAACAGGTGTGGCTGGTCTATTGTCCACTTCAATGAAAGAAATAAAAGTGTCTTTTCACCTGAGAAACCGGGAAACATGAAAGGGTAGCAGACAAATTGTCATCGAAGGGGCTACGTTACAAGGGGTGACTTACAGAGGCAATTCAACACAAAATATGTAAGCTCCAACCTGTTTGCTACAGGGCTTTATATAGTAAGTGTTTGGATTGTCAAAGGTTTTACAAGATAACTTCAAACTATTGCGTGTTGTAATCTGGCCAACCATCTATTTTACTTCGAAATATTGAGTGTACCAAAATGTATTGTTTTAGTTCGAAATATCTAGAATTTTCTAGGGACTGAGAGTATACTTCGAATTATCGAGAGGTTCGTGTTATCAAAGGTTTGAATTAGTGAGAGTCGACTGTATATAATACTCTGAAAATTTTCGAAACAAAACAATCTGTATATTATGTAAATAATACATATGCATTCTTACAAAAATATTTATTTACTTTGTACTAATAAGATCGCTTAGTTAATTGTGTATTATATATTATTATTATTTATGATTAGAGTTATATGACAACTATCTAAACTCTCCATTTTGGAAAAAAAAACTCTTCGTTCAATACAAGTTTTTAACATAAAGCACGCCTTGGAAGTAGCATAAAAAATCCAACGCTGGGAGACAATCAAAACGAGGAAGATTCAGCGGCGTAAGGGTTAAATAGGTGATCTAGATCATCTACAGATTATTTAATAATAGCAAAAGAATTTCCGTGCATCAAGTCCTTGTAAAAGTCAACGCTCATTTATCACGCTTCTGGCATCCACCACATTCAATCTCGCTCATTCATTCCAAAGACGATTCAGGAAAAAGTATTTCTTTCTTTTGTTTACAAAAGAAAGTGTTATCACAGAAGGAAGAAGGAATAAAGGAAGGAAAGATTTTACCACGCATGCGTGATTATCGAGCTCTGCTTTAGGATGATGCATTTTGGAGAATAGACAATTGTTGAGTGGTAACAATAAGTAGAAATTTCTGTAAATCTGTAAGATATTTCAGATAGGCTTCCCTTGAAGAAAAAACAGGGAAGAAAACATTTTTTCCAACTAGAATGCATATTGTGGGGGTGGCCTATTTGGCACCCCTCTCTCACCGTCTTGTATACCTAAAGGTGTAGGGGGAAACAAAGCATCACCGGCAAATTCCATAATAACTATTACTTTATTTCTCTTAAAACAAACTTACGAAATCACAAGTGAATCTACAAAAGGAAACCCCAGGAGTGATATATAAAGTGAGCTATCAATTCTCAATGTATAACTCTAAGGAAACACGACTAAATGAACTAGACAAGGAGAACAAGCACTAATGAACCGATAACTAAATCTAATTTCATTTATCTCAGATCCTCTATCTAATAATTTAATCTCTGAGCTCTTACTTCTCCTTAACTCGCGCTATATTTGTGAATGAAATATTCTAATATTCGCACTTACGTATCCCCGCAATAGCTCCCCGGCTCCATCTATCTTACATGTTCAAATCCTAGACTTTATATAGTTAAACTAATTTAAATATCAGGGTTTCTTCATGAGATGCTGTGAATTAACGCGAATGCTAGCCCCAAAGTTTCCTCAAGAGGATTAGTGGGAAAATGACGCGTACAGATCCGTCACAACATAAAGTGCATGATAGGTGTGTTTTTCTACGAAAAGTACGAATTTGGAGTTTATTTGGCGAGATTCTGACAACTTTAGCCAAAAAATGCAAGTTCATATAAGATCTATTTTTGGAAATCGAAATTAATGACTCGGATAAAAAAATTTGTATGCGAAATTTTGAGGATAAGTGTATTTCGGGACGGAGAAACATTTCTATAGCTAGTGCATACCATTATAACACAAAATGTCTTCATATTAATAAATGTAAAATAAAGCAAAATTGAATTCCTTACTTAATGTACAACATATTCTGAAAGAAATGAAAAAAAAAAGAGAAAACTGAGAGATATATATTTGGACATATATAAGGTTTTATATTTGGGAGGTTTAAAAAATATCGGTGCTCATATATATATATATATATATATATATATATATATATATATATAGTATATATATAATATATATATAGTATATATGCATAGTATATATATATAGTATATATATATAATATATATATAGTATATATATATAGTAGTAAAACACTACGACTAAAAGATTCAAGACAAGAATTTTTTTGGAACAAAAAATTCATTAATAGTCATTCTTATCCTATTAAACAAAAAATTTAGACTCTAGCAATTATAATATTCAATCTGGTAATAAAAGTTACATTAATAGTAATACTTTACATGTAAATAAGGACAAATTATCCCCAAGCAAATATATAACAATATATTTAATAATAGTCTTAAGTTGAGATTCAATAAATGTAAAGATAGTAGATGTAAGACTTGCACTATGAATGATCAATTTGATTGTGAATCTAAATTTAACCTATGTAAAACTTTTAATTGTATTTCCCTTTTTAAATTGTAAAATCTGTAAGTATAAATATATTGGACAGACCTCAAATACTATTAACATTAGAATTAATTAACATAGACATGATGTTAAAAACTTCAGTTATACCAACAATTCTAATAAAATTGAGCTCAGGCACTTTGAAAAGCATGAATTTAAAAATGTTGAACTGCCAATTGTTAAAATTGTACCAAATACTAAACACAGATTATGGTGGGAAAATCACTTTATCAGAAGTTTTAATACAATATATCCATATGGTCTTAATGTTTTATACTTTGCTAAAAACACACTCCATATTATGTTACAGAGTAATAACAAAGAAATTTTTTATACTGCTCCCAATTCAGATAAGAATTCTAAAAAGAACTCCAGATGCAAAAGAGCTAAAAGGAAAAACAGAGATAAGAAATCTTTAATTGATAATATTAAAGTTATTATAGATGATTTTGAAATAAACTTTAATATCTCTCAAGCAGATCAAATACTTCATGTTTGGTCTTAATAAAAAGGAAATTGATGAAATCTTAAATAATGAGGGCTTTAAGGTGTGTCATGCAGTTCACATAATTAAAGGCATTAATAATTTTTTAGTTAATAAATTCAATATAAATATTGATAAATTTAATAAACCTACTACAGAATACTGCACTTTATTATTCATGAATAATATATTTGATAAAGTTAATTTTTCTAGTGTAATTAATAGACATTTGTCACTTTTTCCTGTTAGGAATATAATTGCTAAAAAAGCTTTTAAACATAATAAAACGATGGGCAGATTTATCTTTAATTACAATAATAGCTCACCTTCTCTTGACATAGCTGACTGTAAATGTAAGAACTATCATGAATTTATTGATAGCTATCACAAACATGTAGTAACAGGCAATTTAAATATAATCAAGGACAGAATTTTAAAAGATATCATGAGTAAAGGCACTAGTTATAGATTAACAATTTCTAACAACAATAATACCGTTAAAAAAACAAATTAATAATGATATATAAATAAATTTATTACTAAATCTGTAGTTAAATATGGTTTGCATTTAGAGGCATTTGATGAATTTAAGTACAATATTTTAAAAGACCTGATGAAATTTAACTATCGTTATAAATCAGTAATTACTTATAAAGATGTAAAACAGAAAATTTATCATTTACAAAAGAATTTTATCATTGTTTACATAGATAAAGTGCCTGGTAGTTATGTTATCATTTGTAAATAGTTGTGTAATAATATGATTAATGAACATTTTTTAAACAATGAATCTTTTAAAAGTTTGGACTTGTCAGATAAAGAAATTACTAATCGAATTACTGCTAAATATAGAAAATTGGGTGTTTCCATTCATAAGATTAAGTTTCACATATATTTTTAACACCTAAATTTCATAAAAATCCTGTTAAATTTAGAACAGTAACAAATGGTTTTAAAACTTATATCACTGATGCAGGTAAAATGCTGCATAATATTATACAAGAATTCATCAATAAGCAATGTAATAAAGCTATAATTAAAAATAGTAAAGAAATTAAAAAAATTTTAAAAATAAAAATATTTATTCAGTTCATAGTTATGAATTTGAAGATTTTTTTTAATTCCATTAATATCAATGATATAATTAGGGTAATTTTAGATAATCATAGAGGTTATAACCTTAATATTAATTTACAAAAATTTAGAATTTTAATAAATTAAGTCTTAAAAGAAAACTACATTAATTTTAATGGTTCTCTGTACAAACAAACCAAAGGTTTTCCTCAAGGTGGTCCTGCTAGCAATAGTTTGGCTAATTTATATTTACACTTTTACAAAAATAATTATATTATTAATAAAGATTATTACATATTTAGATACATAGATGACCTAATTATTTTTAGTAAAAATAATAAATTTAATACCAATATTAATTTTTATCCTGAATATTTAAAGCTAATTAAAATTAATAGTAATCCAGTTAAAACTAATTGCTTGGATGTATCATTGTGTATTAAGGACTATAAATTACATAGCAATATTTATGATAAAATAGATGATTTTAATTTTAACATACTTAAAGTGCCTTACTGGAATTCCAACATTTTATATCAATTTATAGAAATATTATTTTCAATTATATTTATCGTAATAACGTATTAGTTAGTGATAAATTTAATATATATTTAAATCTTAATATTTTTATTAAACATTGTATGGAACACAGATACCCTCCTAAATTTATAAAAAAGTTACCTAACAGTTAAATAAAAAAAGTTATTTTAGTTGTACAGTTTATAGATAGAGGGCGCCTCTAACTAAGTAAATAATCAATATATTATACTTTCTTAAAAATTAATTGTATATGTCTGGGTGGGGTACTTTTTTTTCTATAAATTTTAAAATAAAATATAGAGTTTTTAAATGTGTATATTAAGCATTAATGCTATTTTATGAAGACTTAATAATTTTATGCTATACTGTTATTTTCCATAGGCGGCGAATATGAACCACGTGGTAAGTCTTTATCTAATAGTTTAACTTTGATTTTAAATATTTAGTAATTATTACAGGCTATAATATTATCATTTTACGTTAATAGATTATGGTTTTATCTATAATGATAGTTAAACTTCTCTAGAAATTTATTGCTTTCCCTATGGCCCAGAGTATTGGTAAATTCAGGTGTAGGTTGGCTGGCCGAAAAACATTGTTTAAACCTTCTATCCTGGTTCCTAAGGCTAGGAGTTTGCTATAGTATTTCTGTGGCTAAATCTATTCTATCATGATTGTAGTTATCTTAGGTATATAACTATTTTTTGTATATTTTTGTAATATATATATATATATATACGCATGTGTGTGTGTGTGTATACAGGGTGCCCCAAACCGACCACATAAGCTTTGCACAGCTAGATTCCTCGTTGGGAGTACATAAAAACTGCCCAAAGAAGCATCCCTGTACGATCCATAGTTTACGAGAAAAATACGAAAAACAGTGTGACGTCACTTCCGGTTTAAGAAAAAACACTTTATTGGACATATCAACAGTAGTATTTGCATATCTTTCCAGACGATAATGTGTAAAACTTTCGTCGCGCGCCGTGGAATGACGTTAAGCCGCGGTTGTACTGGTATTTAAAAGGCTGCATCTTGCAGCTACCTGTAATCTTCGTATGGTTGCCATGTATTCCGTTCGTGACTACTGCGACATGTACTTGCGACATGCCTTAAGACTACTGCGACATCCCATCTCAAGGAACTGGTGTATCGAGACGTAGTGACAACACAAATGGACTTAGTTGCTTGTCTGCATTCTGCTTATACTTCGGTGGACCCCTACGATGCTGCGGCGTGTGAGGACAGCCATTCCACGGCGTGCTCAAGCCTGCTTCGACATGCATGGTGGATATTTTGTACATCTGCT
This sequence comes from Trichonephila clavata, assembly GCA_019973975.1. NCBI lineage: Eukaryota > Metazoa > Arthropoda > Arachnida > Araneae > Nephilidae > Trichonephila > Trichonephila clavata. Next base: position 105,737 of record BMAO01017818.1, read on the forward strand.
TTAATTGTGCATATACTGCTGCTGATATGTTCAATAAAGTGTTTTGTCTTGCACCGGAAGTGACGTCATACTTTGTTTTTCGCATTTTTCTCGTAAACGCAATATATATATATATATATATATATAGTAGGATTCAAAAGTTCTCGGACTAAGCCTATAACGTAGAAAGTTTTTGCAGTAGAACTACTACAATAACATTTCTGTGTTTTTACATTCTTCTCCTTTTCTAAAAATAACTTGTTCCAAATGACGTGGTTGGTGAGTCATCACGGCGTCGTATTTTGTAGGCTGATGCGTATTTAGTCCCCGGTGATTGATTTGTTGTTGAACGGATAATATATATTAATTTTTGTGTTCGTATGTGGAAAAGTGCAACCGAGACAAACAACATTTTGAAGCAGGTGGAAGGCTGTGATACATTATTTCGAACGCAAACTTTTGGTGCCATCGACGTTTCAGAGAAGGCAGGGAAAGTGCCAATGACGACAAAAACTCTGGACGTCCGTAGACTTCCTATACATCAAAAACATCGCAAACATTGAAAGCATTTTTGCTTCGGTATGTCATAACAGGTTTCAAATAATAGCAGAATTCAGTTGGGATATCCTCGGCCGGCATGTAAATGGATACTGACTGAGGATCTTAATGTATCATAGGGTGTGTCAACATATCGTTCCCCGCATGTTAAACGAAGACCAATCTTTAGATGAAGTTAAAAATGCACCGAAGGCTGAATTGAAGGATATGGCTAAAAATGTATTCCAGAAATATTTCGATGACCTTTACAAGCCATGACAAAAGTGTGTTGTTACGCAAGGGTCTTATTTCGAAGGTGGATGTGTTTCATCAGTTTAATTGATGATATTTCTTAAGGAGACACAGTACGATTCAAATGACAAAAATCGCTCAAAAAACCAATCTAATTTCTTTAGCCTAAATTATTCTTTATATACTCTTCTATAACTTCAGAAAATTTGAAAGCTCTAAACTCACAAAGTGCAAAATTAGGATAGCTTTTACGTTCGTCTTTATTCTCACAACCCTACGGCAAATCAAAACTTCAAACTTATCTCAGAAAGATAAAACAACTAGTTTGTCTTCATTTAAAATGATAAGGCTTTTTTCTACTGTGCCTAATGCTTTGAATTTTTTTTACTTATTGATAATAGTGCATGTAACAAAAGTTGGTATGCATTTTTGAATCAAAGCAATACTGAACTAAGAACTCATAAATTTTTGAAGGAATTTTATAAGCATTCATAAAAAGAAGTGTTGTACAAATACCAATCCTGTTATCGTAAAACCCATACCAGCTTTTGTTATAGACAGTTTGACGAACTTGTAAATTTAATTTAGTGTGTGTACGTAAAATTTTGTAAGAGAAGTAGCATTTTAAATTCACTTAAAACATTTTAAGTTTTTTCCTTAAAAAATTAAACGGCTAGTTTTTAATGAAATTTTGAACACAAAATATGTGTTTTACATAGTATACACACATAAGAAGCAACAAAAAAATTTGTGAAAATCCTTAAATTAAAAAGTTTTACTTAAATCGTACCATGTCCCCTTAAGTTAGAGACTCAGTCCGGGAACTTTCGAATCATTCAACGTTTATACATATATATACAAGGGGTAATTAAATGAAAAGGTACGAAACGACATAAAAATGAAACAGTTAAATATTTGCATATTCCGCCAAGGGAGAATGTAGCGAGACATCTCGGGATGCCATTGGAGACTCTGACTGGGATCGGATCATGCGCGGGTGCCCGCATGCGCAGGAGAGAGCAAAGTCTCTTATAAAAAGAGGCGTCCAAATGATGCGAGCACAGAATTACTCGAGCACAGAAAAAGCATTAACTCCGATGTGTACTGTGAGACACTCCGACGCCTACGCAGGTCCATCAAGAACAAAAGACCGGGGATGCTCACGGAGGGTGGGGTTCTGCTCCATGATAACGCGCGTCCACACGTCTCCAGAGTCACACAAATGGAACTGGACAAGTTCCAATGGGAGACGTTGGACCATCCGTCCTACAGTCCGGACATGTCACCCTGCGATTTCCATGTGTTTGGTCCACTGAAGAAACACCTGAAAGGAAAGCGCTTCAACTCGGACGACGTACTCAAGGACACTGTGAAGGACTGGGTCTCGTCACAGCAAAAGGAATTCTGGGAACAAGGAATCCTGCGGCTTGTTCATCAGCGGGATCGTTGTGCTCAGGCCTATGGTGTATATTTTGAATAAAGTCTATATTTGTACCCACCGTGTCGTTTCGTACCTTTTCATTTGATCACCCCTTGTACAAGGTGCCAGCCTTAAAGTAACCCAACAGCTAATTCCCGAACCGTTCATTTTAGATATGCACTTCCAATTTGAAAAATGTTTTAAAACAGCTAAGGAATGTTTTTACGTGCTTTTCGAACCAAAAAACCCATTTAGAAAAAAATTACAAAAATTTATTTTAATAGGGTCCTTAGGTCCTATCACATATTTAGGAAAAGATGCAGTACACAAAAACAATGTAAACACAAAAAGTTTCATTTTATTACGATAAAAACTGACCGAGTTATGGAACTTTAAAAATCCTATATTTTTTCCATTTTCTCGGCTAGTTTCAAGAAGCTAATAAGGGGCTGTCTCCAAAGTGAAATTAGTTGGAATTCTGCGAGGAAACTTTCGCTCTTGCACGTCACTTTTATGTAAATCGTTTTTAAATTTTAAAGCATACGTTAATAATACAACAATTGAGTACTTAAGAAATAAAATTTATTCTGTGTACGTGTAAAACATAGGAAAAATAAAATATTTTAGACGAAGAAAACATTTCAAAAGCAGTTCCAAAAAAATAGATTTACATGCTACGTTTTCAGTCTGGTTTGCTGAGCTTTTGCTGATCATGACGAACATTAAAAAACTGTTGTGTAGTCGCTTGCAATTGCATACAGTCGTATTCTAATAATACGAATTCTTGTATGGGAGCATGAGATGTATACAAATGAATACTTCGAAATGGTACTGTTTTATGGGCAGTGTAATCGAAATAAAAGAGAGGCGGCAAGACTTATGCCATTAAATTTCCAACTCGAAGACATCCATCTTATTGTACAGTTGCCCGTGCTGTTTAACGCTTGTATAAAACTGGGAGTTGTCATAGACGTATTCCCTTGCCTCGTAACACACTTCGTACTTTCACCAATATTTAAGTTTATTTGGCCATTCTGATATAATAAAGCCCCTGATTCATGATTGGCGCATCCTTCCACATTATGCTATAATTTGAACGGCAAATCCTGTATTATTTTGGTGCTATTTGTTAAAACAAGCTGTTTTAATCTTTTCGGTTCAAGTTGTATTTTCTTTAATTTAATTTTTATTGTTTGCCATACAGCAATGCAAATTGTCCATCTATGGTGTTTACTACGATGTTTTAATATTACTATGATGTTTTTCTTTTGCTCTTCCTGTAGTTAGTGAATTACTGTTATCTAAGCTCAATTTATATACGGCCCCCTTTTCTGAGCAACTCCGATGCTTCATATTTATATAGGCATAACTAGGTCAGCTTTTATCGTAATAAGATGAAACTCTCTGGGTTTATTTTGTTTTTGTGTGCTGCATCTTTTCTTAAATATAAGTGATAGGACCTAAGGATCGTATAAAAAATTAATTTTGTAATTTTTTTTGTAAATGGGTTTTTTGGTTCGAAAAGCACGTGAAAACATGCTTTGCCTTTTTTAAAACATTTTTCAAATTGGAAGTGCATATCTAAGCCGAATGGTCCAGGAATTAGCTATTGGGTCACATTAAGGCTGGACACCTGTATATGCAATCCTGGTTCCTAAGGTCAGGAGTTTGCTCTAGTACTACTGTGGCTAAGACTATTCTATCATGACTTTAGTTATCTTAGGTCTATAACTATTTTTTGTATATTTTTGTAATATATATATATATATATATATATATAAGTACGCGCGCGTGTGTGTAAATACACTCTTTTCTTGTATTTTTAATTATTAAATTGGTTTGTATAAGTTTATCTTGTAAATTGGTATAAATCGTAAAAAAAAAAGAAGCATTTTGACGAAAAAAACAAAGTAATAAATGAAGAATTATTTCACACTCTTTGTACATTTCTAAATTAAATAAAGGAGCCTAGAATTTAATACCTGAATAAAACTAACATCAGCTCAGAATTTATACATGTTATCTTTTAGATAATTTATACAGTGTGCTCAAAGATTAATAAATTTTATAATATAGCATGTAAAACATTCGAAAAAATACATAAAATGATTACTAACTTTTCATTTATCTCTTTGCAAACGATTTTTATTACAGTATTTTTAAACTTCTGTGTAGGAAAATGGTTCCTGTCTTCAACGTAAATAAAGACCAAAGAGCTTAGGAGGGAAAACACTTCTAGAGATTCACTCAAGCGTTTCGATCATAAAATGGCAACATTAAAGACTTCCTTTCTCCGACACCAAGATAGACGAACTTAGAAATGACCTATAAATAATGTTTTAACACACTCTTGGGAGCATTGAGGCCACTCATAAAAGTTTTGCATTTGCATAAGGCTTTTCAGTCGTTGCAAAGGCGTTGAACATCCGTTAAAGAGGACTTGTCAGTGAAAAAGATGAAATACTAGAAAACGATCTATGAGCGATCCTTGTTTTAATTTCCTCGATGAAATGTTTACGCAGAAGCAATGATTAATTATATTTTATCAAATGATATAAGAGGATACATTTGCTATTTTTCATATTAAAAAGTAATATAAAAAAATTCAGTCAGTTTCTACTTTGAATGGATGAATAGAAAGTATTTTATTAACAATTGAAATTTTAAACCAGATATATATATACATAAAATAAATAAATTTATATGGGGAGAGATTGAACTAATAGATGGAATTGAAAAAAGTGCATGATTTGCCTGCATTGTTGTAACAATGCACACCTGGATTGGTTAGTTTGGCTGAAAAACCGGTTTTCGACGCCAACTTTTGTCATTGTTTTAACAGTTACATCTTTACAACAATGGAGACGAATCTAAGTTGGCATCGAAAACCTGTAATGAATTAATTAATTAATTAATTAAATAATATTTGAAAAAACTGTATTAACATCAAGTGACATCCAATACAAGTTTAAAAAAATTTATTTGAACTTGATTGGATGAATAGAAAGTATTTTATTAATGATTGAAAATTTGAACAACATAAATATATATATATATATATAGAGAGAGAGAGTGTGAGAGAGAGAGACCTATATATATATATACACACTCATGTCTATAAATTAAGGATAATGAAGTTCAGGCAAAGAAAGAGACAGAAGCAAAACAAATTTGACTTATTTGTAAAGTCTATTTATTAAACAAAAGGTAAAGAGCCAAAAAGATGCTATATGTTTGACATAATTAATAAAAATTGCGATTTTTACTCCCTGGAGAAAATTTCAAAAAAGAACATATTTACAAAAAACAGTATAACATGGTTAATACGGAGTATGTCTCCCGGACGATGCAATACAGGCCTTACAACGCCTACGCATGCTGAGAATCAAATTATCAATCTGATCTTGGGGAATATTACACCACTCATCAAGCAATGCCCCCCGAAGTTCCGGTAGACAGGTAGGAGGGGATTGATGGACTGCAATTCGTCGGCCAAGCATATCCCACACATGCACTATTGGATTCAAGTCCGATGAGTATGCTGGCCAATCCATACGGGTGATATCCTCCGATTGAAGGCATTCGTCTACAATGTTTGCACTGTAAGGACGGGCGTTGTCATCCATAAACAGAAATTCAGCACCCATGGCGCCCCGAAACAAACGTACATGCTGTTCCAGAATGTCATCCCGATACATATGGCCTGTCATCGTTACACTCTGAACATGCAGGTCAGTTCTGGAACCAAGAATAATCCCTCCCAAAACGAGCCATCCTGCACCACCGTAACGGTGTCGTTTAATGGTGTTCTCTTGTTGGTAACGGGTACCTGGCGCTCTCCATATGAAAGTCCGGCGAGAATCAGACTGCAAACTAAACCTGGACTCGTCGGAAAACGTCACACAAAACCACTGTTGCGGTGTCCACAATGCATGCTCTCTACTCCAGGTTAATCGCAGGCGACAGTGAGTTGTGGTAAGGGGAACAGATCTGAGAGGCCTAAGAGCATATAGACCAATGTGCCCTAAGCGTCTGTACACGGTCTGCCTTGAAACTGTCGTACCGGTAGCTGAAGAGAGCTGACGAGATAGGTCTGATGCTGTGCTCCGTCTGTTTCTTTTGGCAGTAACTGCCAAATACCGGTCCTGATTTGGCGTTGTAACTCGGAGGCGACCTGTGCTGTAACATCTACTCACATTACCATCATCTTGGAATAGTTGACTAAGCCTGGAGATGACATTCTGGGCGATTCCAAGTTCCTCGGATAGTTCCAGCTGGGTGCGTCCACATTCCAGTCATCCGATAATTCTACCACGTAAAAAAACATCCAAATGCTTCCTTTGTGCCATAACTATGCGATTATTGCACTGAAAGGCTTTTAAAGCACTTGTGAACAGTTTTACATCTTTGCCACCATTCTTTATATACACCTCTCTTACACTCTCGTCATTGTGATGTACTATCCGCGCCATCTGGTGGTTTCCTGTAATTTGCATATTCTTCTTCAAGATATGTGTGATAATTCTACAGGTGAAATTTTTATTTTAGAGTTCAATTTCTGTGTGATTCTGAATTATCCTTAATTTATGGACATGAGTGTATATATATATATATATATATATATATATGTAATAGTAGGAATTTCAAAAGAAGTGTAGGAAATAGTTCTTAGTAATTAAAATGCTAGAAATTGATTTAAAACAAAACAGAAAAACTTTTGCGAACAAATTATTAAAATTTTTGTTATTTTGATTTAAAATATAACTAAAATTTCGCTCCGTTTTTGCATCGAAAAAACAAATTTCTCAAATGATTTTACTCTATTTTCATGCTCATCAGAACGCCACTCTTACCGAAGTATTCCCATGACATCAGTGGCGCATGCAAGAGGGAGGGGGGCGTCCACGTGTCCGAAGTTCAGCATAGCCTTTGATTTTTTTTTTTGATTGATTATCATCCAATGTATATAGTACGTAAATTTTTTAAAGTATTTGTTAATGATAATTTATTTTATAAATGAATATGGCAATTATTTATTCAATATTTTTTTTTACTGTATTTGGTTTCCGACAATCAACAAATTTAGAAGAATGTACTTGGAGGCGTATTGGAGTGGGATACAAAGAATGGAAGACATGTAAGAATGTAATGCAATTGGACTTTGATCGCCTCTGCATTACCTTTTCAAGATATCAGGTATAAACGTCATACTTCATATCAAATGTTTATACTTAAGTTCTTGAATTATTCTAGATACATTAAACTGAACACAATTTTTTGTGTAAAGCCAAATAGAAAAATGTAAGATTTTTTTCTGATTTGATAATTTTGCCGATATTTTCTCTGAATTAGATTTATTAATCCTTCTTCAAGAATAATGAGTTTCACTCATTGTTTGGGACGTATGTAATCAATTTAATTTTTAACACAGTAAATTGCCATTAAAATTTTAAAAAAACATCCTTATAGAGGACGAATTATGAAGTGGTGTTTTAATGATTAAAAACATTCCGTATATTTTATTATTAAAAGCAGATAAACGGGAAAACCTTTTATTTTTATGTTTTACTCTTTTCTAGTAATTCTAATATTTTGACATTTTTATTTACTTTCCTTTTCTTTGACTAGGAAGATTCTGCAGTACTTGTAATGCCCCTCCCTTTTAAAAACATATATAAAAAAATTAAGCCCAAAATTTAAAAACCAAGCACATTTAAATATAAAAATAATGCTTCTATCCCATGCCTCAAAAACCTCTTCGTTTAACTTCCAAAGCTGCACTAAAAATAAATTATACAACTTAGTCGATCTTCGTTTCAGAACTGCGCCGGAGTAGGAGATAGCGCTATGCTGACACGCCAAAGCGTCAGTGACAGCGAACGTGTTAATAAATACCATGTAACCGATAAAAAATAAAACAAAAGGATTAAAAACAATTTGTAACTTTTACTAACACTTAAGTCTATATATGTCTGCACTATCAACGTAATATTTTTCTAAGCCTTCAATTTTTTAAGGATCAAAAAATCTAATATGAACATTATAAGGAATGGAAAAATGGGTGGTAAATCAGTGCTTCTCAAACTTTCAGTATTGACAAACCTGCTTTCAACCATAATTTGCATCGCCCTGCAATGACATGTATTGAATACAATAATAATTTACTTTTACGTTAAGGCTACAATATGACCTTAATTATAAACCGTACAAGTTATCAATACAAGTATTAAATTTTGTATATGTTAGTTTAAAGTATAAAGAATATCTTAAGTAACTTATAAGTAATATTATGAATATTATGTTGCATTTTGTAGTTCGGAATATGCTCTTTTGCTTCATTTCAGTAAACTAACTTTTTAAAAATAATCTTTTATTTCAGACTTTTTGATATGTTTGCGCGCCCCTTGAAGGACTTTCATGCCTCCTTAGGGGTGCACGCCCCACATTTTGAGAAACGCTGGTAAATTTAAGTTTTGTTTTTGTTGCTATTTACGCCACCTGATCGACAATAACATCAGATACAGGTCCACGAAATTCATCGCGGCTAGGGCTAGATTTTTACACACACCTGTGGTTAGACTTAGCTTTGAGCATCATGCTCGTAACAGTACGATTTTGCTCGGTTCTACCCCAATTTTGTGGGTGTTCAGGGACTTCTCATATCTCTTCCCTTTCCACCAACCTCACGATAGGATTTGCGGTTCAACGGCTATTTTGAGTACTTCAATGCCGTGAAGGTATTATACATTTACAAATATCCATGCCTTCTCCGGGATTTGAACACAGACCCTACAGCACAGCAGTCAGCCTCATTAACCACTAAATGGATTTGGTGGAAAATTTAAGTTGTTGTCTAACAAACTGAACATTCAATAAAAAAATGAACCATTAATTTCATATCTTCAAAGGGCAACGGTAGCTTAGTGCTCATGGTTAAGAACTCGTGGTACGCGTGTCATGTCGTGCCTTAGTGCATCTGAAGACCTACCGCTTTGAGGAGCTGGTGCACTTTAAATCTGATTGGGCTCATACTCCTTCCACGGTCTTGGTTTGGCAGTTTGGAGCAGTGCTATTATCTCAGAAGTCGTTCTCATTATCTTGTCGCATCCCGTAACTTTGCAGGTGTAAGATGGTTTGGAAAAAGAAGCAGACATGATCTTAAAAATAGATAATTTTATTTTAGATCTAACACTTTATGAATGGTTTACAACTTATTTCTTAACCTTGAGAGCAATCCTAAATTCAAATTCTCATTGAGATTATTCAAAGAGACTTAACTGTGGTTGGAGTTCCTTATACCAGTCCCTCTCTAACAACGATAGCTTCGTGCAGATCCACTGCTATTATCTTCCACCACTCCGGGTGGATTCTAGATAAATTTTTATTTCAAGCCACACGACTTCCTAGTCGTTCTAATATTCCACGAGATTTCACAATTAACCTTATACACCCTAATCTTAGTGTTTGAATCGAATTTACATTAGCATAAAATCAAGTCCTCTCTACAGAAAACTCTGGTTTTTAAACCAAAATATGAGTAAAAGAATAGTATTTCCAAGAGGATTTGTTAAAGTTCCGCGGATAGTACTCATCATAACTTGACCAAGGCTCAAAAATAAGAAGTCCATCTCAACTAGCCTTCGTGTTGCGTTGATACTCTACGTTGATAAATATGTGCACTGACTCACTGTAAATATCTTCAAATGAAGTCTGTAATAAATATCAAGAAAATACAGTCATTTTTTTTTTATTACAGTCAATTTTAATCAACAGTCAAATTATTCTGTTCGAAGATTGTAGGGGGGGGGGTTGAATCACTCAAAGATATGTGTAAATAAAGTACGTATGTGCACAGATGATTCGTAATTTTCAAAGAAATTCCCAAGTTTACATTTTTTAGTGAATTTTATAAATTTTAGTTACATATGATTGAGAGTAATCTAAAATCCCCTTTTTTCCAAATCTGCTTACTTTCCTCCATATTTTGAAAACTTAACGTATCCGACTACGTCAGAACCGTTATTTTGCAAAAGCGTATAAATGGATAATTTTTATGATATTTAGTGCCACTTAGATTAAATTACATGTATAAAATGGTTTTAAGAATATTATTACAGTAAAAATTATGTAAATGTAATATTTTGGCAAAAAATGAACATAGAATTACCTATTTCAGAAATTTCTCCTTTTACGTTAAACGCTTTTATAATAATAATTTTTTGCCTATATGTAGCTCAAACCTCTGTACAGAGCCTGAACTAGGATTTTTGAGGATAATAGAAGTGAATTTATTCATATTTTTATACAAGAGTGTGGAGAAATTTAAAAAAAACACTGAAATTATTTCAGCTAGTAGATAACTCTGAAAATAATGTGAATTTTTACAAAAAAAAACAGTTCAAGCTCTCTGGAAAATTTTTAATTTTACATAAGCAAAATATTATTATTATACAAGCATTTTTCATAAAAGAGAATGTTTTGAAAATAGGTAATCCATTTTTTGCCAAAATATTGCATTTAAATAATATTTTTATTCTAATAAATTCTAAAACAACTTTATACATGTATTCTATTCCAAGTGACACTAAATTCATAGAAAATAACCATTCATACTTTTTTTAAATCAAGCTTTCAAACGTTGTTTGATACCTTTTTTAATCAAAGGAAATTCAAATCAAATGAATTAAAAGTTTAAATATAATTTGAAAAAGTTTAAGACTTTCAAATAAAAAAATTGTCTTATGAAATATAGAAGCAGATTTTAAGACATGAAAGATTATGATATTCAAATATTTTTTTCTTCCCAAAGTGAACGAACATTATCTTGAATATTCTTTTCTTAAAAAGAAGCTTTTTATAAGATATCGGTAGAATAAAAATCATAGTACGCAAGTTAGCTAGCATTATTAAAATAACAATTTGGGCAGAAGTAATAAGATCTTTATCGAATTCGCGCGAAGCCACTATTCTCAAAGGTAATAAATTTAAACAAACGATACCTTCAGTTTAACCGCAACTGTACGCAAATGATCTCCAATTTGAGACTTAAATTTATCATCTCAAACACCCCTACATTCTCAATACTCGAAAATTCATGAGCGAAAGTGTTCATCCATTTCTCCTGACAACGTTTGTAGAGACAGTGTGGATAATTTCAATAACAATTCATCTTGAGTGTCCGTCATATTATAAAGCATTACCGCTTAACTTTTCCAGTAGCATTCTGAAATTAATGACATTTAAGCCCATTTTCTGGATTAGGAGCGTTTTCTCAACAACAGCGGCAGTTGATTTGGATTTTTGTTATTATACCTGACAATCAATGAACATTTTGGTTGCAACGAAGAAATTTATATGCATGCGATTAGTTTCAGTTACAATTGAACAAAATAGAAAAAATAAAAATTTCAGTTGAAGTAATTGTAAAGTTGTCCGAACATTTATGATTTCCTAAGATGAACGCAGCACATTAACCTGTTCTTTAATTCTACTATACTACTGATTAAATATTTAAAGGAAGCGTCAACCAGGGAAGTATTAGTTTTGGGATATGTGAGAAAAGATTTTAAGACTGTGAGACACTAAACAATTAAAAATACGCGAAAATCGATTAACATGTAACTGAAGTGAATTAAATATTTTTTCGCTATGAGAGAATTGTGTTAAGCGATATTGGAAAATTAAAAACATATATTCTGAAAAATTAAGTTTATTGAGTACATTTTATCTCCATAGAAATGTGTATATGCGTATATTCAATATAAATCGCTCAAAACATTTACGTAATTTGCTCGCTTTTTTAAATTGTTGTTGATAAAATAGAGTTAACAATATCAAAATTTTTACAGCTATCTGTTTTAATCAACAACCGTAAGAAGCTCCATCTTCATTTTGAGCAAAATAGCAGTTTGCTTTCCCTATGAGCTTTTTGCCATTTTGTTTGTAAAAAAATTCTTCTAAATCGAAAAAAATAATGTGAACTCAATTTCTTACACATATTCCTTAAAGTCATTCACTATAATTCAGAAAAAAATCGTTTTACAATTTTTGCTGTGTGAAATCGAAGAAATAAACATTTATTTCCTAAACGTTTGTTTGTTAGTCTTGTTTTAACTAATATTTTTCGTTACAGAGAATTTTTAAATTGAACATTTTTACTCAACACTATAATCTTAGAAAAATGACTTGGGGAAAGTTTAATCTATAATCTGGAAATAACTTCACATTTTTCTAAATACCGAGCTTAAATAAATTTAAAATATATTGTTACAAATTTTGTGTAATGAATGTTTAAAAGTGTAAATAATTTATATTTGGATGTGTAATACTTTTATATTACTCAATGTTGTATTTATTTTATGCTAAAAATGAAATATATATTCGCAACAACGCCATTCCTTACATTTCAGGTATAATAGCTTCTCAATGGAGACTAGGTGAAATCATGACGATAGAGCCAAGTTGGCATAACTTTTGGCGAGTATATTGGTGACCACTTTTGGAGAATTGGAGACTAATGGTTTCTTCCGGAATTATGGGAGAATTCTACTAATATCACAATCTATGACGGAAGAGGAAAGTTTCTAGAAAAATCCATGAAGCCTGTAAATAGAAGTCACCCGTCAAAACTGAGTTAATCTTGTTTTAACCGCTGTTGAGTAGTATTGATTGGACCGTGAAAAGTCGACCAGTGATGAGTTATTAATTAAGCTGTTGAGTAGGATATTTGAGAATAATCTTTAAACATACTTGTATTTTAGACACTGATAGTTGTGTCTGAGCTCAGTAGAAGGTGAGAAGGCCTTCTGAGATTTATTAAGCGAATTTGAGTACCATATTCTGTATTTTAAGAATTATTTTTATCGACAAAAAATTTCCATCGCTCCTGAAGTAAAGTCATGCTCTTTGAGACTAATACCATAAAATCCCCTATCTTCGTAACATTATGTTTGAAAATTAAAAGCTAATAATTAAAGTAAATTGTTTATTTAAAAAAATACGAGATATTAGTTTCATCACAACTGGAAAATACATGACGATTTTAGTTTTAAATTTTAGGACTTAAAATATTTCCATTTATTCGTATAATCCTAGAAAATATATAGATTGCTATTATACAAGGGGTGATCAAATGAAAAGGTACGAACAACATAAAAATGAAACAGTTAAATTTTGCATATTCCGCCAAGGGAGAATGTAGCGAGACATCTCGGGATGCCATTGGAGACTCTGACTGGGATCGGATCATGCGCGGGTGCCCGCATGCGCAGGAGAGAGCAAAGGCTCTTATAAAAAGCGGCGTCCAAATGATGCGAGCACAGAATTACTCGAGCACAGAAAAAGCATTAACTCCGATGTGTACTGTGAGACACTCCGACGCCTACGCAGGTCCATCAAGAACAAAAGACCGGGGCTGCTCACGGAGGGTGTGGTTCTGCTCCATGATAACGCGCGCACACACGTCTCCAGAGTCACACAAATGGAACTGGACAAGTTCCAATGGAGACGTTGGACCATCCGTCCTACAATCCGGACATGTCACCCTGCGATTTCCATGTGTTTGGTCCACTGAGAAACACCTGAAAGGAAAGCGCTTCAACTCGGACGACGTACTCAAGGACACTGTGAAGGACTGGATCTCGTCACAGCCACAGGAATTCTGGAACAAGGAATCCTGCGGCTTGTTCATCAGTGGGATCGTTGTGCTCAGGCCTATGGTGTATATTTTGAATAAAGTCTATATTTGTACCCACCGTGTCGTTTCGTACCTTTTCATTTGATCACCCCTTGTATATAACATAGAAAAATATAATTATGGCAAATTCGATTTCTTTTATAAATATAACATTGATTAAATTAACAGTGAAATAGCATTACCTCAAGAAAACAGTAGCGGAGTAAGCAGTACATAATGCTTTTAGAAAATAGAAATCGAATCATTTTTCGCAGTTTTTCATTGGAATAAAGAAATGGGGCAAAATGAAGAAAATATATTTCTCATCCATAGAAATAAACTGCAAAATAAGGTAATAAATATTTTCTTATGGAAATTCGGAATTTAGTAACACATATTACCACACATTGCGTAAAAAATTTAAAAGCGTTGATATTATAAAATAAATAAAATAGATCATTCCTGCAAGATTAAGTACCCACAAGAGCAAAGAATTTTTAAAAAAATGTATATTAACCATATATTTCTAAATAAAGTCGTTTATTCACATAATACTTCACAAAATCGCTAGAATCAAAATATTCATAGAAAAATAGGAATAATTGAAATGTATTACTCATGAAATACTATTTTTACCCAGCAATGTTTGTGTTTTGTATTTTGACATCTAGCGTTTGACCTCTGTATTTTTTTACAATTACTATTTTTTCGTATTTTATGTTTAAAGAAATGCCTTATTGGATGTTAGTCAAAATAATATGCATAAATATATTTAAATTTCATAATTCCAATTACATAATAAAATCCTCACACTTATTTTACACAAAACAAAAGATTGTTTCAAATTAGCTTTCTTCACAGAAAGAAGTCGAGACGGAACCATAAAAATGTAATAACTAAGTACTAGAAAATCATTAAAACAAAGAATATAACTTTAATGCATTAAATTCACAAGCACTATAAAGTGCCCATGCCTAATTCCTAAATACGGAGAAAATGATTTGACGAAGACATTTTAGCAATTTTCTTAAGCATTCCAATCACATAAAACCAACTTTCCTGAACTCTTTCTGAGATAAACTTAAGAATGGCCTATAAAGTTTTACTACTCTCCTGGGACCTCGAGTTTGAATTTGCATACGCCTCGTCATTGACATAACGATCTAGAAAACTTTTTTCGAAAAACTGTTTGGTGAAAAATATTTTGCACATAAAATCTGGTGAAATGAGTTCTCAGCCAGCATCATTTTCACTTTTCGTTTTGTCTCCGATGCGAAACTAATATCGATACTTTCAGTGCACGTGTATCGATACCATATTTTACGGTTCTGGTTAAGAAGTTGCCTCTCATAGGAATCCTAACTTAAAGTTTGTGTATTAGAAATTGTAATTTCATTTACCGAGGAATTCTAAAAAAGGTAACAAAAGGCACCAAAATACAGCAACAGTATGACCATTAACTGGACCATTATTTGTATACAGGGTGTCCAGCCTTAATGTGACCAAATAGCTAATTCCCGAACCATTCGGTTTAGATATGCATTTCCAATTTGAAAAATGTTTTAAAAAAGGTAAAGCATATTTTTACGAGCTTTTTGAAGCAAAAAAACAATTTACAAGAAAATTACAAAAATTAAATTTTTATACGGTCCCCAGGTCCTATCACTTGCATTTAGGAAAATATGCAGTACACAAAAATAAAGTAAACACAAAAAGTTTCATTTTATTACGATAAAAAATGACCCACTTATGCCTACATAAATTTGAAGCATCCGAGTTGCCCAGAAAAGGGGGTCGTATATAAATTAAGTTTAGATAACAGTAATTCACTATCTACAAAAAGAGCAAAAGAAAATTATCATAGTAATAATAGAATCATAGTAATAAAAAACATCGTACTAAACATCACAGATTGACAGTTTGTATTGCTGTATGGTAAACAATAAAAATTAAATTAAAGAAATACAACTTGTACCGAAAAGATTAAAACAGCTTGTTTTAACAAATAGCAGCAAAATAATTCAGGAATTGTCGTTCAAATTAGAGCATAATGTGAAATGATGCGCCAGTCATGAATCAGGGACTTTATTATATCAGAATGACCAAATTAACTTAAATAATGGTGAAGGCACGAGACACAAGGGAATAAGTCTATGACAACTCCCAGTTTTATACAAGCGTTGAACAGCAAGGGCAACTGTACAATAAGATGGATGTCTTTGAGAGGGAAATTTAATGTCATAAAGTCTTGCCGCCTCTCTCTTATTTCGATTACACTGCCCATAAAACAGTACCGTTTCACAGTATTCTTCATTTGTATACATCTCGTTCTGCCATACTAGAATTAGTAATATTTGAATACGACTGCATGCAATTGCAAGCGACTACACAACAGAATTTTAACACGTCGCGAATGAAGCCGCAGCATGTAAGTCTATTCTTTTTGGAGCTACTTTTGAAATGTTTTCTTCGTCTAAAATACTTTATTTTTCCTATGTTTTATACGTACACAGAATAAATTTTATTTCATAAGTACTCAATTGTTGTATTATTAAAGTATGCTTTTAAATTTAAAAACGATTTACATAAAAGTGACGTGCAAGAGCGAAAGTTTCCTCGCAGAATTCCAACTAATTTCACTTTGGAGACGGCACCTTACTAGCTTCTTGAAAATAGCCGAGAAAATGGAAAAAATATACGATTTTGAAAGTTCCATAACTTGGTCACTTTTTTTCGTAATAAAAGGAAATTTGTTTTGGGTTTACTTTGTTTTTTTGTATTGCATCTTTTTCTAAATATAAGTGATAGGACCTGGAGACCGTAGAAAAAATAAATTTTTGTAATTTTTTTCTAAATGGGGGTTTTGGTTCGAATAGCACTTAAAAACAAGCTTTACCTGTTTTAATACATTTTTCAAGTTGAAAGTGTACATCTAAACCGAATGGTTCGGGAATTAGCTATTGGGTCACATTAAGGCTGGACACCCTGTATAAATATTTTCTCATAAATTAATAATTAAATATTAGTGCTGAATAACCTATAAAATTTTGAACTGCGAGACATTATTTTATGTTTAATTCCCAACAGTACTATTTTTTTTAAAATCAGTGACACAATTGAATACAGTAATAACCCGACTTACGCGAATTGGGAGTTATGTAGTTTTCAGATCTTGTCGATTTGTCTTTTGTTTCTTCTCATCACAGAAACTTAGGTGGTATCAGTTTATCAGGTAAATAAATTTAGAAGTGGATAGTGAAGAAATCAAACAATTGCTGGGTCCCTACTATCAGAAACTGATATTTGGGCTCACAGAAATGCATGGGCTAGAGCAGAGGTTCTCAAAACTTTTTGGCTCATAGACCCCATGACAAGTTCTTTGGTTTGAAGTAGACCCTGCTTACCTAATATTTAATTTTTACAAATTTATCAACTTTAATGCCTTTTTGACAACTAGTGTTGAGCTATTTACGATAAAAGAATTAAATTTCTCACTGTATTGAAGTATAGTGTTTAAAACTCTTACGAAACATATTTTAATTAATTAAATTAAAATTTAATTCATACATAACGTAACTGAACAACAAAAAAAATTCTTTTAATGGGAGGGATAATTCTGGTGAGATTCAATAAAAATTTTCAACATTTGGTATAAATCTTTTCAAGTTTAACTTAAAATTTCCTCTGCTTGTATAATGACCAGATTTTTTCTCCCTTTATTATTTTTTTTTTGGAGATTGGCAACCACACCACACACCCACACACACCGTGCTGTAACTTCCACCAGGAAAAGCAATTAAAAACTTTCTCACTTTATTCCATAACGGGTATGTCTTTTTAAAGCAAAAAAAAAAAATTGCTTCTATCCGTTTCTAAACTTTACTTTAAGATCTTTGTTAGTGCCTATTCCGATTAGTTTCTAATGCAATATGATTTTTTTTCAACGTGACCATACAAATTGATTGACTATGGTTATATAAACCATAGTCAAAGCATTCTCAGACTTAGTTTCAAAATCTGTAAAAAAGCGTATTTAAATGCTAAGAGTAGGTTAAAACGTCTTGACGGATTGTCTGTAAAAAATTGCTTAAGATCACGACCTCCAATGTTATATTGCTTTAGCTTCATTCTGGAAAGAAACACTGAAATATATATATATATATATATATATATAATATTCCTTATGCAAAAAAATTAATTTTGTCCCCTTATAACTGCAAATTAATTTCATTAAATTTAGTAAAGAAATCTGTTTAGTAGGTAAAATGTGGTTTCCATCTGATTAAATTTTTTTTAAATTAATGTCACGATCTGATTTAATGACAGGCCCTATCAGAGATCCCATTTACACCTCATAGGCCCCCCAAATTATTTTTTCGCTTAAGTGTACCCCTTACAAGTCGTCATAGACCCCTGGGGTTGCATATAGACCACTTTGGGAATCACTGGGCTAGAGCAAGACATTGAAGAACTTGTCTTTAGACCCAGTTCAATCAGAAGAATGAATGACATTTGGGAATGTACACACAGAAAGCCTCAGTTTAATTGAAAAAGGGATACAAATTTTAGAAAATACAGACTCCAGTGCGAAGAGCGTATTTTTTCAACAAAACAAAAAATAAAAAGAAATAAAAATATTACTAAGCTTTAATCTTTTTTGAGCTACATGTTAGATGAAACCTACTGCGTCAAATAACTTCGGTTTGGAATTTTCTATTTGTGTTATAATTTTATAAAACATTTTAAAATTTTTTTTTTCTTCTTACGTCTTCTGTCCCAACTTTATTTGTATTTATGCATGTCCTAAATCATACCCCTGTCACGGGTCTATTGATGTTTCCACTAATCCTCTTGGATAAAATTATTAACTGTGATAACTTTTAACTGTAATTTTAGCTTAAAAAAACAGATTTCCTTAAAGAAGACTGGGTTTATGTAAATTCGAACTTTTATTGTTAGCCCTATTGTAGGCGCGAGGTTGAAAAAGTTGATATGGAAGCAAACATAGAGTTAGTGATCGGAGGTCGTATAATTAATTCAAGTTGGAAGATCATCCAAAGATTATTCATGTACTGAACAGAAGAGCATTCAAGAATTAAGATGTGTCCTTATTTCTACAACCTGTGGCCAGAAGGTTTGGTGCAAAGGTCGCTGCTGTACTAGTAGAATATCAACGCACCACGCGTGGTGAAGGTCAATATCTGTTTGAAATTGACAAGGTTCCAAGTGCTTTTATTCCTTGTTAGTTTAACGCCGAAGGCGAAAGGTTTATTGTGGATTGTCGCGGTGTGCAAAATGGTTCAGAGAATAAACATGTTGTTTTGTTTCAAACTTGGAAATTCGTCAAAAGAAACTCACGGAATGCTCAAAGAAATTTATAAAGAGGAAGCCATCACATCAAAGAGTGTTTACGAATGGTTTAAGCGTTTCCGGGAAGGACGGACCAGCCGAGAAAAGCCTGGAGCGCATAAAGACAATGCTCATCGCATTGTTCGACTCTAAGGGTCTTATTCGCAAAGAATTCCTTCCTGATATTGAATGCTGTTACTTACGCCGAAAATCTGAAGCGTTTACTGCAACAGATCCGTCGCGTTCGCCCTGAGTGTGCCAAGCAAGGCTCCTAGGTTCTTCTCCACGATAATGCCCAACCACACACCGCTTTGGATGTACGGCAGTTCATGGCCGCGAATGGAGTTGTGACACTTGATCACCCGTTTATTCACCTGATTTGGTGCATGCAGACTTCCTCTTCCCCAGATTGAAGTCAGCCCTAACGGGAAAGAGATTTACGGACATTACCGACATTCAAAGCGACGTGAAGGCCGAGCTGAAAGCCATACCGAAAGAACTGTTTTACAGGAGTTTCAATGACTTATATACTCGTTCCCAACAGTGCATTACCATCCCTGGACATTATTTTGAAGGACAGTGCATTGTATTTAATGCTGTACAATACTGTATTTGAAATAAAAATTCATTCACCGTACTTTCTGGCCTTAGGTTGTATTACATTTAAATTAACTAAGCTTGATTGTTCCTCGGGTTTAGTGATCTACGTGCATTCTCACCTTAAGTTGCTTAAAACTATTAAGTAAAAAAGTACATAAAAGAATGTTAGTTATTAGAATGGCTCATCTTTACTCGAAGCATCCAGCCGGTACTTAGTCGACCCCCGACTAAGAGAATTCGACTTACTTAGTTATCACTCAGTCTGAGTCTGAGTTTCAGTCTCAGTTCGAGGTATTAACTATATTTTGTAGAACTTTTAAAAATTGGGAGCTTTTTTATTAAAAAAACGGAAGAATGTTCTAATTTTCTAAACATAATATAATGAGTAAGTGAAAAATTTATATTTTGTTTTTGTTAGAAGCTGAGAAATATTACGCATAAGCAAATTGTGATTAAATTTCCAAAAAATCAAAAAGCACAAATGACTTTTGGCAAAGTTCCAAACAAAACTGTCTCACTACAGTCTCACTACTTTCATAGAAGATAGGCATTTGTATAAAAGAATAAACAAAATCGGTAAAAACAACTGAGAAATAATTAATGAATTACTTGTGAAACCATCATCAAATGAACAAATATATTGCAAACGTAAGTAATATTTTAAGAAAAGGAAAGAAGAACCAAAATTTATACATCCATTGTTGAGGCCACGCATACTAATTAAAAGAAAGAAAGCGGTAATAAATTGTGGTCTTCAAGGGAAAATAACCACATGTTTCTTCACAAAAAATTGCTCAGTTATGTATAAACGTCGGTAAATATTTTTTCCTGAAAATTATATGTTCACATAGTTATGAGTTGTACAGTCTTAGTTAATTCTGAGTAGGAGGCATATAATAAGTACCAACAAGTTCTTAGATCAGTGTCCAGCATTGAAATGAAACCTTTACTTTTCTTTGTGGTAAGCTGTGCTTATAATTATAGACAAGACACCGTTGATCTTATGTTAAAAAAATAAATAAACAATAGATTATTATTATTTTTTTTTTTTTTTTTTTTTTTTTTTTTTTTTTTTTTTTTTTTTTTTTTTTTTTTTTTTTTTTTTTTTTTTTTTTTTTTTTTTTTTTTTTTTTTTTTTTTTTTTTTTTTTTTTTTTTTTTTTTTTTTTCTTTTTTTATTTTACTTTTATTAATTCATCATTTTATTCATTTTTTAATGAATTCATTACTTATTACCATTAATTCATCAATTCTTATTCATTTTGTTTAATTTAATTATTCATTACCAATTAATTCACTCAATTCCTTTTCTTTTTTTTGTTTTTTTTTACCAATTAATCTCACGCAACTCCTTTGTTCATTTTCTATTTAATTTATTAACTTACATCATTACTATTTGATTTCCTTGAATCTTTTATTTTATTTCTATTTAATTCGTTCATTTACTTACTAATGAATACACTCAATCATTTCATGATTACCATTTAATTCTTTTTTTTATTCCAGTCAGATTATTATTACTTTGAAGTAACTGCAAAGCTATATAAAAATCGAATAATATTTTTACTAAATATAATTTAATTTTTTGGTAATATAACAGTGTTAATTTTCTATAGCAAGAAAAGCTTTAATCCAGATTAAAGAAAAATCCTTTAAGAGATTTCAGTGTTTGAAAAAGGTTTCTATTTATAGAAAAAAGAATGAAACTTTGAGATTGATATCTTCATGCTCCTTAAAAACATTTTTACATGAAAAATAGCAAAATATAGAAAGTAAGTTTAGGGGGGGGGGGACGTGGAATTCCCGAAAGGGTTTTCGTTCTACTTTTTTTTTCACTGGAGGAAACAAATAAAAAAACCTTTTTTATGAGTTTAAGTGATTTTGACGTAAAAAGTCTTGTTTTCAGTTTGGGAAGCTTTTCTGGTGAAATGAGTGGGATGAGCCAACAAATTAAATATGAGTGTTATAAAAAAATGTATCAAAACAAGATGAGGTTTTGAAGAGTTTCAATGGAAAACCGGTAGAGAAATTTCAAGGAAGAAAATTTCATTAAGTATTTTGCTTTAATTTATCATATTTTATCTAGTAAGGATCCTATTATTTTATTTTCCTTAAGTTGAAATTAGGAAATATTTTGGATTTTAGATATTTGGCCGAAATAATCCTAATATATTGTGCTATTGCAAAATATCTGATAGTGAAAACTTTTAATATAGGTAATAATAATAACAGAAAACAATTATATATATATATATATATATATATATATATATATATATATATATATGTAATAATCCCCATCAATTATTCTTAATAACTTTTAATTACCTTTGGTCCATCCCTTCAGTACCAACGCTTTGGTAATAAGTTAATCCGCCGCCTAACGAGAGTATTTTAAACTACATCCATCCACCCACACAGATCACGTGATTTAAGCTGCCTATATATACCGAGACTCCTGGAGACCGCGCCCTCTTTCGCTTCTGTTTTGTGTTTCAACATGTAGTCGGCTGCATTGTGTCTGTGTGTGCTTCTATTGTGACGTCCCTGTAATGTCTTTTGTGTTTAAGATAGAATTAAACAGATTTTAACAACCCCATGAATAGAAAAGATTTAGCCACAGAAATACTAAAAGCAAACTCCCAGCCTTAGGAACTAGGAATGCAGGTTTAAACAAAGTTTTCTGGCCAGCCAACCTTCACCTGAATTTGCCAGTATTCTGGGCCATAGGGAAAGCAATAAATTTCTAGAGAAGTTTAACTATATTATAGATAAAACCATAATCTATTAATGTAATACTATAATGTTATAGCATTTAAAAATTACTAAAATATTTAAAATCAAAGCCAAACTAATAGACTTACCATGTGAATACAGATTCGCCTCTTATGGACAATAACAGTAACGCATATAATTATTATGTATTGATAAAGTAGCAATATTACTATATATATATATACTTTTAAAATTTCTATATTTTATTTTAAAATTTATAGAAAATAAAAAATACCATCCAGACATAAACGATTAATTTTTAATAAAATATATTATTACAAAATTATTTAGCTAGAGGCGCCATCTATCTATAAACTGTACAACTGAAAAACTTTTTTATTTAACTGTTATATAACTTTTTATAAATTTAAGAGGGTAACTGTGTTCTATACAATGTTTAATAAAGTTATTAATATTTAAATATATATTAGATTTATCACTAACTAATACCTTGTTACGATAAATATAATTCAAATAATATTTCGATATACTGAAATAGATAAGTTTGAATTCCAGGAAGGAACTTTAAGAATGTTAAAATTAAAATCATCTCTTTTATCATAAATATTGCTATGTAATTTATAGTTCTTAATATATAATGATACATCCAAGTAATTAGTTTTAACAGGATTATTATTAATTTTAAGTAGCTTTAAATATCCCGGATAAAAATTGATATTGGGATTATAATTATTATTTTTACCAAAAATAATTAGGTCATCTATGTATCTAAAAATGTAATAATCATTATTAATAATATAATTATTTTCGTAAAAGTGTAAATATAAATTAGCCAAACTATTGCTAGCAGGGCCACCTTGAGGCAAACCTTTGGTTTGTTTGTACAGAGAACCATTAAAATTAATGTAGTTTTCTTTTAGGACAAAATTTATTAGAGTACTAAATTTTTGTAAATTAATATTAAGGTTATAATTTCTATGATTATCTAAAATTACCCTAATTACATCATTGATATCAATAGAGTTAAAAAGATCTTCAAAGTCATAACTATGAACTGAATAAGTATTTTTATCTTTAAAAAAATCTATAATTTCTTTACTATTTTAATTATAGCTTTATTACATTGCTTATTGATGAATTCTTGCAAAATATTGTGCAGCATTTTACCTGCAGCAGTAATATAAGTTTTAAAACCATTTGTTATATATATATATATATATATATATATTTTTATATATATATATTTATATATATATATATATATATATTACAAAAATATGCTAAAAATAGTTATAAACCTAAGATAACTATCGTCATAATGGAAAGATTTAGCCACAGAAATACTAAAAGCAAACTCCCAGCCTTAGGAACTAGGAATGCAGGTTTAAACAAAGTTTTCTGGCCAGCCAACCTTCACCTGAATTTGCCAGTATTCTGGGCCATAGGGAAAGCAATAAATTTTCTAGAGAAGTTTAACTATATTATAGATAAAACCATAATCTATTAATGTTAATACTATAATGTTATAGCTTTTTAATAATTACAAATATTTAAATTCAAAAGCTCAAACTAATAGACTTTAGCCACGTGAATACATTATTCGCATTTCTTATGGACAATAACAGTAAAACGCATATAATTATTATGTATTGTAAAAGTAGAATATTCACTATATTCATGATATAATAATACTATTTTAAAAATTTCTTACATTTTCATTTAAAATTTAATAAAATCAAAAAATACCATCCAGACAAAACGATTAATTTTATAATAGACAATATATTATTACATAATTACTGCTAGAGGCGTCATCTATCTTAATCTTGTTGATACTTTATATGCTCTGTATATATTATATATATATATTTATATATATATATATTATATATATATTTATATACGTATATATATATATATATATATATATATATAAATTAGAGAAGTTCTTTTCTCAACCATCTATCAAAATAGTTTGATGGGGAAGTAACATTAATTTGTAAAATTGAATTAAAAACATAAAATGTTTTTACAATTTACCGAACATTACAAAATCTTCAAACATATCATGTTGCATACTTTAATACATAAATTAATTTTGATAAGGGAAAAATGACTCTTTATCGTTGTGTTTAGTAATTCTAAGCTTGAGAATTATCAGCAAGATGTCTGCAGCGGGTTCTCAATGCTTTTTCAACTAACGTTTCGGGAAATCTGTTTCAAGGATTATTTGATTGATTTTAGAGCTTTTCCCTGTGAAGGAACCCTAAAATATGCAGATTACGATTAACATTCAAAGAAATTTGAAGTGGAAGGATGTTTAGATTGTATTTCTAAGGACAGTTTTTGTGATTGTAAATCTAAATATTGAATATATGTTATTGGATTGGATAAGTTACGGGAAGATGGTTCTATTTATCCAATACAAAAGCTAGATTGTAAGAATTAAAGAGAAATTACTCTCTTGAATATATCACTCAAGGTATTCTAAAACAGCCTGACAGAACGACTAGGCAGAAAAATTGTGGAATACCAGTGTGGATTTCAAAAGGCAAGGTCAACTACAGATCAAATACACAATATTAGACAAATACTTGTGAAGATTAGTGAATATAATATAGATACTTATCTTTTTATTGACTTTAGAACAGCTTACGATAGCATCATTATAGAGAAATTGTATCAAGCAATGTTGGAGTTAGGAATCCGTAAAAAATTGGTTAACTTTATAACGGGTTTATTCACGTTCTTTCTACTAGTAGAAATCTTGGGGAATAATGTGTCTTTAAAATTTATTCTATTTAAAGCTTTCCTCCTCCGAAGAAGATGCGATTGCGTAAATTGAGACATGTATATAAATATTAAACTTTCAAGTTAGGATAGATAGGTTAGACTGCTAAAGGATAGCAGTTACTAATTTGCGTGAAACTAGGCGAGAGAACTTCGTAACTTATTTAATTAATATTAAGATTGACGATTTGGTCAATTAAGAGTTAATTTGTATCAGAACGATTTGAATTAGAAGGTGTATTGCCTGAAAGTAAGTGATCCAATTTATTGTTAATACTTCTAGTATCTCGTCTACCTCGCTATTACTTCACATAGTTGGTAGTTGGTGTATTTCTTTACTTAGGTTATTGAATTTGTGTCGTTGATAATTGTAAATAAATGGAGTTTGTTTAGAATATGGCTAATCTTCCTTCCAACCCTCTCACACTAATGGATGGCATAGGCCATCCATTACAACCTGATAAGAATAACCCTCAAAGAGTAAAATGTAAAGTAAAGTTTGGATCAGAATTATCGGGTGCACATTCTACACTGAAAAGGGAATGAAACAAGGAGACTCCCTGTCGTGTCATCTGCTTAACACAGCACTAAAAAGGCAATTAGAGACTCTGGTATACAAACTTGGAAAACAATTTTTGTTAAATCCGTACAACTGCTAGCATTTGCAGATGATATTGATATCGCGGAAAGAGCTAAAAAATTGTAAATTACTTCAGTGCACTCGAGACAGCAGCAAAAAAAAAAAAAAAAAAATAGGATTGACAGTCAATGAAGAAAAAAATTAAATTCATGGAAATTGAATAAGTGACTCATTTTAAATACTTAGACATAATTGTAAATAATGAGTAATATCACAAAAATTGAAATCAAGAATAGAATCAAGATGGCTAACAGATGTTATCATGGATTGCGCAATACCTTTTTAAATCTAAATACGTAAGTAGTAAAACAAAAATACAGTTATACAATACTCTAGTAAGACCAATTGTTTTATACGGCAACGAATGCTGAATAATTAAAAAAAGAAGGTTGAGAGAAACTGATGACTTTCGAGAAAAAAATCTTGCGAAATATTTTTGGTGCAGTTAGAGAAAGCGTAATGTGGAGAATCGATGCAACTTTGAACAATCAAAATGGATAACAGAACATAGTCAAAGGGATCAAGGCTTCCCAAATAAGGTGGCTGGGACATGTATTTCAATTAAAGCAATGAAAATCTCGTAAAGAAAAATAAATTTCCAAACTCCAGAGGGAAAGAGAAAGAGAGAAAAACCGAGAACACACAAGGTGGATGGATAAAGAAAAGAAGTGGTTGAAGGACTAGGGAGTTAACCGATGGAAGAACATAGCGTCAAATAGATCACGATTGTCTAAGCTGATTGAGACAGCGATAACATTCCGTACAGAATAAAATTCGTGGTGCTGCGCGAACTTGTTGAGCCTATATTCTACACTGCTGTTTATAAAAAATACAACACCATGAAATAATCATCAGATTTAAATGAACTTTGCAGCAAATATCAATTATAGGATGCTACGTAAAATAGTAAAGTTCCAGAGCCACCGCGCATGCGTGGAGTGCGCAGCGCCCTCTGAACTGATGCCGAAAGCGTATAAATAGACGACTGTAGCGGGACGTTGAGAATAGTTAATGAATATTTATTAATGGCGAACGTTTAGTGAGACATAAGTATGCCTCCACGACGAAATAAGAAAAAAGTACAAGAACTTACGGAGCTTGAACTGGGGAGAATTACCGGCCTTCGAGTAGGAGGATTTTCTTATCGTGCAATAGGAGCTTGTGTGCAGTGGAACACTTCCACAGTGATGTGAGTTTGGAAGCAATGGATTGACGAGCAACGAACAACTCAAAAACTGATACTAGACGACAGAAGGTGATGTCAGCACGTGACGATTGTACCAGGTAGTTTGTGACACGTTGATCTACTACTACAGGTGTACTAATGTCGGCTTCGACAATTCGTCGGCGTCTGCTGCACCGTGAATTGCGTGCAAGGATGCCTTTATACGGGATCCCCCTCACGGCAAACCATCGTTGGCTGCGTCTGCAATGGGCTCACGAGCACAGAGCCCGGCAAGCTAATTAGCACCAAGTTGTCTTTTCAGATGAATCAATTTGTGGGACTATGATAGCCGCATTCGTGTTAGACGCTACGCCGGTGAACGCTGCTTTCCACAGTGCGTTATCGAACGACATAGTGGCCTAACATCCGAAGTTATTGTTTGGGGTGCGATTTCGTATCCTGGGCGATTCAATTTGCTACGAATTGAGGGTAACCTCCAAAGCAACAGGTACGTCCGAAGTCTTTCCCTTCCTTCAAAACATCCCTGAACCTAACTCTCAGCAGGATGATGCACACCCACATGTTGCAAAGACTGTTCGAGACTTTTGTGCTGCTCCAAATATGCAACTTCTTCCTTAGCCTGCTTATTCACCGGATAAGTCGCCTATTGAGCAGGTATGGGATTTTGTTGGTTGGCGTCTCGCTCTTGATTCACGTCCTGCAGCTTCAAAAAAAGAACTTTTGCTGCGCATACAAGCAATATGGAATTCTCTTCCATAAGCAGACATTCAAAATCTGTTTGACTCCATGCCACTTTGTATGGCAGTACTTACTGCGGCACGTGGTGGCTGCACCAAATACTGATTTTGGACACCTAATATTGTTTTTTTCTTGCTATTAAAATTTCGACATTTTGTTCTAATACAATTCGTTTGTGCATTAAATTTCATTTAATTCTGATGATTTTTTCATGGTGTTTCCTTTTTTCATGAACAGAAGCTTAGATTTGGAACCTGAAAGTATGCCATTCAAAACTTCATATAAAAGGTTAGTGAATCATTATTATTAATGATTACGATGTTACCAAGAAATATTTATACTAACTTTTCCTGTCATTCAGATAATTAAATCAGAAAAAATTTAATTTCTGAAAATTAGTTTAACTTAAGTTAATTATTTTTGTTTGGTATAAACAAGTAAAAATAACTAAATTGTTAATAATTCAATAAGTAATTTAAGACTGCTTATAAGTCAAACTTTATGGTTGTGCTTTCAGAGGAATGCATTAATTTTAAGCGTATTAAGGAGGAGAGCGTATTTATGGTACCCTAAAAATCATTAAACTGTCAAAAAAATTTTTATTGGCTTCTTTGATACCCCGAATCTTTATAAATATGCCTGCAAAGCTTTACCTGCATTCATTTTATTTCAAAGCTTTACCTGCATTTTTCATTAAGTAATGGAGCAATGTTTGATGCTAAACAGCAACTACCATGCCTACATTTCAGATAATCTGCTAGAAAAAAAAATGATGAAAAGTGAATTAATTATTTTTCTAATGCTCATCAATGAGATTGACATTATATATGCAGTAATAAATCATTTTAAGAAAGAATTGTGCAATTCATGCAAAAATTCTAGTTTGTGAATTATTTATTGAAGATCAAATGGATTTGGTTAAGATTTAAAAGTTGCGCGTGCTTTTTTGATATTATAATGAATAAAATTAAAACTTCAAAATGGATTATCCCAAAGCACAAATACTAAATCTCATTTTAATAACTCAGATCATTAAAAATATAATTCGCAAGAATAGAAAAACTCTCCCATTTTTATATATTTGTTTTTGGTGATATTTATACATCCCATGTGTGCTATATTCAGCACTTTTATTATTAAAATATTTTAAGTTATTTATTTAAGCAAATGCACAAATACAGTTCTTAGATTTTGATGTATTTTACCTATAAATTGCTATTTAATTTTGCTTTTATTCGTGTACAATATTTAACATGCGAAGGCTTTTAAAATCATGGAAATAAAAAATAAAGGCAAAACCAGCTTTTGTACATGTTGTGCATTAGCTCTGAGCATGGAATTAGCTCTGAAGCGTGTGTATTTATTTTTTTTCATAATTATTAAGATAAAGTTTTATGAAATACTGATCTTTCATTCGTTTTTTTCTATATATTCATTATGGCAGTATACTGTTTAATTGTTCTACATTTGTACAATTTTTATGGTAAGTAGTTTTAAATAAGCCAATTAACATTTCATAAAAGTTTCAGACTATTAGATGAATACTATATCATGCTATTCATGGAATAAAAATTTCAAACTCATATTTCTCCCTGTTGAATTTTGTATATATACTGTTATTCAGAACCCTAAGGCTTTTTTGATAATTGAAGTAAGGATTTGAAACTTTGTATACATATTCTGAAATGTATGTTTTGTAAAACTGTGCATGGATTTAGCTCTAACATGTTTAGTACTTTTTCTAAAAAATTTCAAAATCAAAATTAATGTTTTTTCGAGAATTTTTGGAAGTTTAACAATAAAAAAATAATAATAAATTAAAGAGCAGCAGCAGAAAAAAACCGATGCACAGTTTTATGTAGTATATTATAAGGTACTTGGAAAAAATTTTTTGAAAGAAAAGAAACATATTTAAAAAAGCCTTAGGAATTTAAAAAATGTTTAAAAAATTTAAAAAATTTAAATTTTACAAACATTTTGCAAGAAATTAAAATTTTTTGTATGGAGTTATTATTAAATATTAACCTTTATAAAATACAATTAAAACCAAATGTCAAATATTAAAAATAAAAAAAAATTGTGAAGATGGTACCATATCGCCTTAACAAAAAAGAATGTAATATATTTTATTTTTTTTCTCTCCTTTTGATAAGTGTAAAACTCACAATAGTCAAGGGATTATGGTTACAAATTTGGGGATTACAATAATTTTCTTCAGCTGTGAAATCTATGCCTTACCTAAACAGATTGCGCATATTAGTTCTCACTTTTTAAGAGCTCTTGCTGCCTTTTTGTAAACTTTGTGAAGTGTCGGTCTATTCGGCAGCCCTCTCTCTCCATCTTGCCTACCTAAAGGTGTAGGGGGAAACAAATCATAACCAGCAACTTCCATAATAACTATTATTGTATTTCTCTTCAAACACACTTAATCAATCACAAGTGAAACTACAAAAGGAAACCCTAGGAGTGATATATAAAGCGAGCTATCTAATCTCAATGTATAACTCTAAGTAAACAGGACTAAGTGACCTAGACAAGGAGAACAAGCGCTAATGAACCGATAACTAAATCTAATTTCATCTATCTTAGATCCTCAATCTAATAGTTTAATCCCTTAGCAATTACTTCCTTAACTCGCGCTCTGTTTGTGAATGAAATATTCCAAATATTCGCACTTACGTAACAGCTCCCCGGCTCCTTCTATCTTACATCTACAAAACCTAGACTTTATAAAGTCAAACTAATTTAAATAGCATGGTTTATTCTTGAGAGGCTGTGAATTAACACGAATGCTAGCCCCTAAATTTCCCCAAGAGGATTAGTGGAAAAATGACGCGAATAGATCCGTCACAACTTTAGAATCTAGATTTAGACTTAGAGTCTCTAGATATAAAATTTTTTGAGTTTTGCACAGAAACAAAACTGGAATGGCAATGTCCTCACCTTCAGTGGTTTTTTGATTGATAATGATGATCAACAAGAGGACGGAAACATAATCCGTAACAACCAATTCCTGAGAAGAGGAATGGGGAGTAAGAAACCTTATAAACAAAACCTTTTATTTTTGACGATAGATAGCAACCACTATATGGACTACGCCTCGTCATTATGTGAGGCAACGCTATAGTTCCCTCAAATATGGAACGCTATCTGTCAGCGTGAAGACAAGAGAGTTTTTGAGTTATATTAACGTCGAACTATATTGTTGCACTAAGACTATTGGCAACGAACCTTGCAATTTTTAACCATTGTTAAGTGATGAGGACGAAGCCTAAACTGTGTCACCCTTGTCCTAAATTCCACACCAATGGACGGACGTTTCAGCCTGAACAAAATTTAAGTGCATTGGTCCTTTCTACACGCTGGGTCTTCAAAGGCATTAGGTTCGAACTTATGACACGCCATCTACGAGTCCGTGACCTTGGCCACTAGGTTACCTTGGCAACCAAAAAATGAAAAGTAACATCATTGCTTCAGTAAGGTGTCAAGAATTCTTTGTGAATAATCCATAAACAACCCAGCCACACTTAAATAGGAAGGAAGAAAATTAAGGTATTATGGTGAATCAATTTTGATTTTGTTCAGTTCTTCGTCTTCCACATGAACGAATGTTTTTCTAATTGAATGGATATTATCTGCTTACAATTGTGATAGCTCGACTCTGAACCCTCTTGTCTACCTGTAAACTCGGCTAGATGTGTGGGAGAAACTTAATGATCCCCACAGACATGATTTCAATCTAATCAATGTATTAATCCTAAGTGTCAATCAGACACAATACAAATCTAATTAAGGTAGCTGATTAAACAGTAGAGTTCTGAGATGAGATTCTATAACAAGGGGATACTACTACAGACACTCAACTGAATCTAAGACAGCTTAAATACGCTCAAATATAACTACGTCGCACACTAATAAGCTAAATTCTACTTAATCAAGCTCACAATACCTGTACTTTTTATGCATCGGATCCTACACTGGAAACTTGCAGCGGATCTCTTTCGCTTGATCAGTGTCTTTGGATCCACGCTCTGTCATCTTTTTCCTGGACAACTCCAAGACCTCTAACTAATTCCCCTCTCTTTCAATCTTCAACTAACAACTAACTCGCAGACTTTATGTAAACTCCTACTTGCCAACACCAACGTGTCAACTTCTCAAACTCGCGAAAACAGAATTTATATAATGTACTTCATTTGCATAATCACGCTTTCTTACTCGGTGAAAGTGGGTTGAAATAATTATTTTCCGAAAAGAGTCATGAAGGGATTAGTAGAACCGTGTATAGATGCGTCACACAATCAAAATAATTTTAAAATGTATTCAAACGGATCAATATCTTATATTTTATTAAACTAGTTATGAAACCTGTCTCGTGTTGAAAAAAGTAAATAGGAAAAAATACTTTACTATAAAGCCGTTCAACTACTACTTTAAAATCAGAGGAGATTTTTTCACACACACTCACACACTCAATTTATGATGTTACTTATGGCTCACTTGTGGCTAATCTGCGAGAATGTATATAATTTCCTTTCAATAGCAGAAAAAACATTTTGATGGCGAAAATGATAAATCATGAAAACAATTTTTACAATACGATCTTCAACAAAGGAAATTGTTTGCGTTTAAAGTAAGGTGTATACTGATACTTTTTCAAAACAAATTTTCCTTTCACGAAATAAATTTAATATTACTAGATATTTAAATTTTAATTTGTTGTTGATGATTATTAATATTTACACAAGATTAAAAATGTTTGATCTTCGAAATTTCGTTTAAATTCTCCGTTTTCAGTTATTTTTGCTTAAACTGAGTTTCTTTGTTGACGTGTTGTTGAAGAAAAATTTTGTTATTAGAGAATTTGCGTATAATTGAGCATAAATAGATGTATTTTATATTACTTTCTCTAAAAAAATTGGAAAATATGTTTTCTTTCATTGATATTTGCATGATATCTGAAAAAAGAGGAAAATAAATCTCAAATTTGTTTGAAATGAAATATAATTCTTACTCTTCAAATACTTATTATCAAGTTGATAAATATATCAAAAGAAACGTAATTCAATTGAGATAGGGTTTATTAAAAATAGAATAATATGTCTAAAAAGTAAGAATAAAATGAAAAGGGAAAAAACTGAGTAAAGCATTTCCACTAAATTATAAATTTCAAAAAGGAAGAAAAAAAAATTTATTTTGCTGACAGTCAATAATTTAGTGCTATGTTTTTTGTAACACTTTAAAATGGAATAAGCAGCAAAATTAAATTAACTTATTTCAAAAGTCAACAAGAATAGATTTCCTTACTAATTGGGAAGAAAACAACACGCTTTTAAAAATTGCACTTTAATGTAATGTTATTCATATATGTAAGCCCTTACGAATTTTTAATTATACGTATATTTTAAGTATTTAACTTACGCATTAGATAATTCTAATCATTAGGTAAAAAGGGAATTAATAATATCTTCCATATAAACAAAAAAAACTCTATTCATGCAAAATTCCATTATGTTTGTCACACACAAAAATGACAACTTTTAAAATAAAATAATATATTTCAAACAATTATTGAAGCTAATATTAAAAAGTTAATAAATATTGCGTAAGAAATGTTCATTGCGTATTATAAATTAATTTCAATGAAAGAAATGTTACACATATTAACCTTTCTAAGTTTATCTATTTGTAAAAAAATAAATTTATCATTTAAAATAAACATTATTTAAAAATCATATACACAAACCTTTTTTTTAAATCAAATCTGAAAGTTTTAAATCTTTATCTGGGTTACCATATACAAGATTTCATTCTGATTTCTTCCCAATTCATACTATTTATTATCTAGAAACAAAAAATTCCTACTTATTTGTGTTAACATATTGTTTATATTTTTGTAGGCCTGCTAGAAAAATATACCTCTTTGTATATTTAGAAGTAAATTATATGAAATGAAAATAAAACATTATGTATTGTTTTTTTTTACATTATTTTTAGTATGTTATTTATATTGAAATATTAAGAAACCTTAAGGCGAACATAAGTGAAGTGATTCTTTTTTAATTTTTGATATAAGCGTATGTTTAGTCCTTTTTTTCTAAATTTTTTAAGAAACTATCGGTAAAATAGACAAATATAATGATTTACAGAGAAATTTTGAATTATATTATTCATTTTTCTTAGATCATCTTCGTTTTTTCCCATTTTCATCGAAGAAAGTGAGCTTTTCTTTCTGTAAAGTAGCATATGATAGAAATATTTTTGACCTAATGTTTTCTGCATAAAAATAATAGAGCTGTATTCATTTATTTGAGTGTATGGGGAATATTTTCAGTAACATGATATATAGATATATATAAAGCAAATAGGGTATAAGGGATGTTTAAAACAAGTTACATATATACGTCAGCACATACAGGAGTTCAATCGTTCCTCTATATTTATAAAATTCATTACGTTTCAAATATATATATATATATACATCCATTTCCGTTTTTTACACGATAGATGAGTTCCTTATAAAACCTTACAAAAAATCGTGTAAAAAATGCAAGCCACAAATTTGAGGAAATGATTCCACAATTTAAAAAAAAATAGAGTAAGATGAAAAATTTATAAATATTTTCCAAAAAAAAAATAATAAACTGTGGTAAAAAGTAATAAAAAATCCATGTTACATATTTATAAATGAAAAACAGTTCATTTTTATTACAAAAGAATTAAAATAAGTGTAGAGTGAAAATTCAGTCTATAAGTATATAGAACATATAAAAATTCAATAGGAAATTATGAATAAAACAACTAACTAGCTATTCATTACTAATAGATAACAAGCGTATACGTTTTTAAACACTATCATCAGTTGATGCGTCAGTTATGTCTGGAAAAACTGGCGGTATTAATTCAAATGACGAATTTCGTGTTATTAATGGTTTCAGTTTTTTGTTGTTGTTACAAAGTCTTATTTGTGGCTAATTTTATGGTTTTTCAAATTATTCATATAATTCTTGGTATCTTGCTACATAACACTTTTGATTATGCTAACATACTTGTATTAAATTTCAAGCCCTTGCTAACAAAAGAAGCTATCAATAGTTGAAGTTCAACTTCGACATCGTCATTATCGACTTCTTTACAATTATAAAATGCCATAAATTTGATATCAAATAGTCCTTATCCAAAAAGCATGAGTTCCCCCTTTTTTTAAAATTCGTACTAGAACAAAAGGTTCGTGTAAAAAAAATCTTTGAATTCGTATACTGTGTTATTTTAAGATCGTACAAATAAAGTGTAAAAGAAGAGTTGTGTATATATATATGTAATGACTTCCTCTAGCCTTCTTTAAACTAACTCCTTTAAATTATTTCTAATTCATTGGTATGAGACTAATATGATAATCTTAATTTTAATCTAATTGCTCGCACGCATTTGCAACCAATCATGACTCCCGTTAAAAAGGAGTCGTACGCCTTTTTTTTGTTCTTTGTCTGCTCGCCAACAACATGTCCTCGTCGCTGCTGCTTGTTGCTTCCGTTATGTGTTTATGTATTTGCGTGTGTCCATTAATTCATTATTCCAATTGTACTGAATATTTATATGCCCATGGCTATGAATAAAAGTTGAAGTTGTTATCTGTGCATTAAGAAATCCTCATCGACAAATCTAGATACGAATAACCAATGGAAATCAGTCTCGAATACACTGTTATATATATATATATATATAAAGATAATTAAATTAGATCTAAAATTAAATCCCTAGACCACTTTTAAATTTTATTTTCCTGTTACATCTTCAAGTATTGAATTTATTACTCAGTTCGGGAATGAAGAAAACATGGCGCTAAGCAGAACTTTGCCACTCTGACCATTAATTTTTATTACTTTGCATGTTATGCTTAACTTTCAAATATACCTCTTCGTGTACTTGAAAGACATCTGGCTTTTGAGGGGCCGCCTACTCTGATACTTAGCACGTGTCTATTTTTATCTCTTAGAAGCAGACCCAAAACTGTGTTCATTGAATCGGTGAAAATAAAATGAATCGGTGTTGACTCAAAAAACACGGCACATACATATATATATATATACATATATATATATATATATATCTTTTAAAGCACGTGTTCCTAAAATGTAATGTTAGATTAAAATCTGTAGAACTATATATTTACACCAAACATAGCTTCCATCCGCAGAAGTCACGCGGTTGCAATATGTCCTGTTGTCGTTTCATATAAATAGCCAGGTCTCATATAAATAGCGGGTCTTCATATAAATAGTTTCTGCTGCTTATTACAACTGCTATGTGACTGTGTTAATCGTTCGTAGTTATATGTGTGTGTTTGTTGTTAATATATAAATAATTAAATGAAGAATAAAAATGAATTTTCCACAACACAATATTTATCGGTAATCCAATATCCTCCCCATGGAATTCCATTCTTGGTCAAATATCTACAATCCATTAATTGCAATGAATAAATATAATTATTATTTCCTTTAAATAATTAAAAAAAATAAAATAAAATTTTGAATACTTTTGAATTATTTGTTTTAGATTAAAAGAAACTTAAGTACGTGAATTAGTAGCAAATACACCAATGAATTACTATAATAAATAAGCACATAAATTTAATTCTCTATTCCGGAAGATGAGTCCAAAGCTAATCCCCAATATCCATACCTTGGTTCCTAGAATTCGAGATAAATAGATTAACTGTCTCCCCAGAACAGGATTAGGAAATTTCATTATTAGGCTGATTATTAGCGAAGAATACACCAATCGAACGATAAATCATTTTCGCTTAACTTTCCAGCAACTTTCCAAAACTAATGATACTTAAATATACTTCCTTTCTCTAGAGCATCTTCCAGTAATCGATACATTTGAAGTTTATTATCTCCTTTAATAACCCAAGATGAATGTATTCTCATTTTTCTCCAAGAATTATCTGCTTTGAGATATCCACGAGTCATGTGCCAAAATAGAATTTGATTGAAATGGATTGCTAAGAGGAACAAAAAGTAGCAGCGCCTTCAATGTGTTTTGAAAATTAAATCCATTAATTTTACATTGTGAGAGCTAGTGATCAGTTATAAAATAACTTTACTAGTTAGAAACAGTAACAAAATATTCCAAAGAGTTTCAATTTTTAAATTATATAATGATGCCGTCCAGGAATATATGTATACATGTGGAATAAATAGATGAGACACGGGTATTATGGAATACCATTTACATTTTTAAAATTAACTTTGGTGGTTTAGAAAATGAAAATCTGCAAAAACCATCACGGATATATACTATAAACAATTGTAAGGAATTATTATTAGTAAGAAAATATTGTTTACTTTGATATTGTAAAAAATTTATTTTAATAAAAAATTATAAATGGAGTGTCGTAGGTGGTTTAAGCCATTGAAAATCTGATTAAGACTTCACGAAATGTAGTTATTTTTAACTATATAAAGAATTTTTACATTCCTTCAATGAAAGGAATTTGCATTCCTTATTCCCTGTGACCCGGCTGGATCTGTGGGAGGAACTAAATGCTCAGACGACATGATGAACTTCAATTATTTATTTATCTCTTTATGCAACACAGACACAAATAACACTCTAATTAAGATGAATTTAATCAATTAGAGGACGAAGGTGAGACAAGATGGCGTGGGGATAATATATACGATCATGCAAATCTAACCTTAAGATATCTTATACAGTAGCGTTTCTCAAACTGTGGGGCACGCCCCCCTACGGGGTCGTGATAAATCTTCGAGGGGGGCGCAAGCATATTGAATAGTCGAAAACAAAAAATTATTTTAAAAAAAACTATTAATTTACTGTAAGTAAACGAAAAAAATACATTCTGAAATAAAAAAAAAAACATTTACAATGATATAATACACTTATAAATGTACCAGTCAGTACAATGTGTTTTATAATTAATTTAACAATACTAAGTTAAGAAGAAGTGTGACAATTACTAGTGACCTTATGGATTTGCATTAACATTTACCTTGATCATTCGCATGGTTTATAATTAATCCCTTAACTGCCGACTAAAAGTTACGCAATTCGCTCCTCAGTGCCACCGTTTTACACGTAGGCGCGCGTATGTGATGAATTGGGGTGGGAAGGGGGATAAATAAGCAGATCCTATGAAATAAATCCCTCGCAAACACAGTCAAGGTCCTATTATTGCATTCCAAAGCCTTCCTAACAATTTTATGGATAGTAGTTCACAGAAAAGTTCGTACTTCGGAAAGACGTATATATGCGCCCAGAAAATTAATGCTTTGGCTGAGAGAGACGTTTGTCTACGCCTGTGATATTTAAGATATTGAAGTCGTATTGTACTTCTAGCGTCAAAGTATAGTATTACTGAATGCAATAAATTTTTGTTGTATGGAGGGGGAGCAGGGGTGCGATGAAAATTATGATTGAATATTGGGTCGCGAATATTGAAAATTTGAAAAGCACTGTTATACAGAGCTTGTTTTATTTTAGAAGCGTGCTAGTAATTTAACACTCTCTAACTTCTCTAGCTAAACAAGTAGAATAACAATCCGCAGCCTCATGTGTAAAAAAAAATAATTTTAATGCAAATGTACAGAAAAACCTTATTTAATCAAAAATATATGTGTTGATATCAATATTAAGTATCAAATTGTGTTCTAACTTGTGACTGAATTTATATTCCCACAGTAAAATGAAAAGATTAAAATGGAATTTCTGCATTTAAAGTTGAGTGCGTGAGTAAATATTAACGTCGTACTATTAAGCTACTCGAAGGTTTCATCATCTTGAGCAAAAAATACACATTTACACTGATATAATACACTTATAAATGTATTAGTACTGCACAATGTATTTTATAATTAATTTGACAAACCTAAGTTAAAAACAAGTATAATAATTACTATTGACCCCATGGCCTTGTCACATATAAAGTTATATACAAAAATTAATACCTGCTAATTTGTATGGCTCATAATTAATCCCTTAACTGCCGATTAAAAGTTACGCAATTCGCTCCCCAATGCCAGTGTTTTCCATGTAGGCATGCGTATGTGACGTATCGGGGATGGGGGTCGGAAGAAAAGGAATAAGTAAGAAAATCCCCTGAAATAAGTACATCCTTCGCAACCATTTTCAAATCCCTTTTATTGCATTCCAAGGCCTTTCGGAATAATTTTATGGATCGCAGTGCACAGAAAAGTTCGTACTTTGGACAGAAGTAAATAACGCTTTAGCTGAGCGGGACGTTTATATATAACGGTGGTATTTAACACATTTAAATCGTATTGTAGCTTTAGCATCGTATTGTAATATTGAATTAAATACATTGTTGTTGTATGGAGGAGGGTGCGATAAAAATTATGATCGAATATTTTGTCGCAAATATTGAAAGTTTGAGAAGCACTGTCCTAAGAAACTACCTACAAAAATTTTATCAAATCATTTAAAAATTATTAGTTATCGGTAATTTATAGTATTTTTGGAGCTTTTTTCATGTATTTCTTCAATATACATTACTGGTCATTAAAATTGCTACACCAGGAAGAAACGCAGATAATTAAATTGATTTTCATTATACCCCGATTATATTAGTGATCCCGCGTGTGTGTGGGTTTGCCATATATGAAATCATATACAAAAATTAACTCATATCTTGATAATTCATAATTTATAATTAATCTCTAAACTGCCAATTTAAAGTTACGAGATTATCTCCCGTAATGACACCGTTTCCCTCGTAGGCACGAGTATGTTATGTATGGGGGGGGGGGAGAAATACATGACCAAATTACCTGAAATAAGTGATTCTTTTATTGCATTTCAAAGCCTCCGGAATTATTTTATGGATAGCAATGCATAGAGAAAAGATCGTACTTCGGAAAGACGTATATGCACTTCAGTGGCAATTAACGCTTTGACTGAGTGAGACTTTTATATATGCTGGTGACACTCATGAGGTTAAGGTCGTATTGTAGCTTTCGCTTCAAAATATAGTATCATTGAATTAAATATATTGCTATTGTGTGAAGGGGTGTGACGGGTCTATTCGCGACATTTTTCCTACTAATCCCCTTGGGGAAACTTTGGAGCTAGCATTCACATTAATCTACAGCCTTTCAAGAAGAACCCGTGATATGTAAATTAGTTTGACTCTATAAAGTCTATATATATATATATATATATAGGTTTTGTAGAGGTAATATAGAAGGAGCCGGGAAGCTGTTAAGTGGGTGTGAATATTGGAATATTTCATTCACAAACCTAGCACGAGTTGAGGAAGTCATTGCTTAGATTACATTATAAAATTGAAGATTTAAGATAATAGAATTAGAATTAGCTATCGGTTCATTAGTGCTTGTTCTCCTTATCTATTTCACGTAGTCGGGTTTACTTAGAGTTGGGTATTAAGAATAGGCAATGCTTTAGATATCACTCCTAGGTTACCTCTTGTAGTTTCACTTGTGACTGTTTAAGCGTGTGTTCGAAGGATAAATAGAACTAATTGTTATTATGGAGTTTGTTGGTGATGCTTTGTTTCCCCCCACACCTAGAGGCATACATGACGGAGAGAGAGAGAGATGTCGATTAGACCCCCTCATTGGGGTGATAAAAACTATGATTAAATATTGAATCGCAAACGTTGAAAGTTTGAAAAGCACTGATGCAATGACTTTTCGTAAATTTTTGACTATGTAAATTTATATCGACAAAATGATGAAAATTTAGAAGTATTTTTTGGGGAACTGTTCGTAGATAAAAAAAAATATAGAAGATTGAATTCAATGTTATAATTAATTGTAAAAAATTGACTTACACCACTTGCAGAAAAATCGGTTCAAATGTATTTTTTCTTTAAAGATACATTAAATAATAAAATTAATAATGAAATGAAATTAGTTACATTACAAATGTCGACTGTAATTTTATACTAAACTCTATCGATTGACATTTGCTCCTTTAATTGTTTTGCTGTTAAGGACATTGAATCTAAACAAGAAAAAAATGTCAAAACTATAATTAAAACAAAAAAAAAATCAAAATTATCTTGTTTAGTTATTTAGAAATGCAAATCAAGTTAGGTAAAAGTTCCAAATACCTCCCACATAAATAAAGGTGAAACTACAGCCTTAAGCGTTTGACGATTCTTTTAAGAGGTTTCCCCACAAAGCACCTTAAATAAAGAGTTGTCTTCTTTCTCGCACTCCAACTTCAAAGTGTCCTATAAAGAACATTTTAGCACCCTCCTAGGACCGCTCAAAACTCGAAGCCGCTTTAGTTCTTTCTCCTATAATTTCCAAGGAATCGTTGCAAAAGGTACAGCATTAGAAAGTCATAAAATACTTCAGAATGAATTTTGAGTGGCCATTGCCTTACACCGATGTAGGTGCAAAACTAGTATTAATATTTTAGTAAGATGTGCTGGGTGATTTTTTATTTCTGTATCTCAATAAAATTAGTGTGTGGGATTTGTGTTCCAAAATTACTTATTTTTCAAAGGCATGGAATAAAAATACTTGAAAGCAATTTTATATGTTTAAATGTTTAATGACAAGCAGAAATATTGAAATGATACGCTTTATAGTGTTTCAGCCCTTTACATATTCCGTAGAACGTCTCTGTGTTGTTTGATCTTGACCATTTTAAAAACCTTTATCTGTAACTCCTTCTTTTTCTTCTAGACATTTCCCATACCTTTTTTAATAAAAAAAAAGATTAAACTTTTTAAAAGTATTTTGTTATAAAATATTAATATTTTACAATCTAACTGTCCGCTACTAAATACTTCATGTATTTGACGCTGCATTGAAAAAAAAATGTTTTTTCGTATTTTTCCACCTTTATCAATCAGCGATTTACGTAAAAATTATATTTGTCGAATATTTTTCACTGTCAATTTGTGACGGATTTATACGCGGTTCCACTAATATCTCCCATCTCTTTTCACAAAATATTTAATTCAATCAACTTTCATAGAGAAAGCAAACGTGATTTATGTAAATTAGGTATATTATATAAATTCGGGTTTTGCAAGTTGGCAGTAACAAGGTAAGAAAGTAAGAAAGAAAGAAAGGAAGGAAGGAAGGAAGGAAGTGAATTGTTGACACGCTGAAGTTGATACGTTAGATGTGTGCAAATAGGAGTTTAAAGAAAGATTGAGAATTAGTTGTTAGTTGAAGATTGAAGAGCAGTGGAATTAATTAAAGATTACAGAGCGTGGAGCCATCGCCATTTGATCAAGCCGAAGAGTGCCTGCAAAGATCTAGTGTAGGATCCGATGCATTAAAGGTTCAGGGTTTGTGCACTTGATTAAGTAGAAGCTAGTTATTAGTGTGTGACGTAGTTGTAATTGAGCGTATTTAAGCTGTCTTAGATTCAGTTGAGGGTCTGTAGTTGTATCCGCGTGTTATAGAATCTCACCTTTGCACTCTACGATAAATCATAAGCCTTAATTAGAATTGTATTACGTCTGTTTAATAATTGTTAATAAGTATTAATAAATCAAATTAGATTGGAAATAATGTCTGTGGATTATTCAATTCATCCTACACATCTAGCCGGGTTTACAGGTAGACAAGAGGGTTCGGATGTAAAAGGTAACCGAACGTTACCACAGATTGGATTAACTCTGTCGTTTGGTCACAGATCAATGAACACCATGCAGGTGACAGAAAGGTTGAGAAAAAAGGTAATAATAATAACAAGCGATTTTTTTTCCTTTTCACCTCAGTTTTCAGGGCGAACACCCTCATCTCTTTTCTTCCACCACCAACCTCTTCAGAGGACTTTTGACTCACCGAAAATTAAGAGTGCCACGTGCAGCAAAGGCACTATACAATTACACACAACCATATCTTTTCCAGAATTAAATCCCGGGTCCTTCAGCACTACAATCAGCGTCATTATACGCTATCCCGTCTGGGGGCGCTTCTCTACCTTGAGCAACTGTGATTATTTTCGTCGCTAAGAATTGATCCTATTATTTAATAACGATGGATAATTAAGTAATTAAATATTATTAGTATAATTATAATTTTTTATTAAACGTTTTTTTCTCCATAATATTAGTTTCAAAGACTTTTGACTTGTTCTGTTTCATTTTACCTGAAGATTGTGTAACTATGTATTTTAACTTTTATTGCTCAAAACAAAATTACACGTGCACATATACTTAAATGAATGTCAGAAATGCTGCAGTTTTCTGCATGTTTTAAACTAAATTTAGATCTTTATTTCATCTTACATAGCTTTTGGAGTAAATGGAAGGTATCCCACATTTTATTGTTAGAAATTCATACATATACACTGCTGGCCACCGTAACTGCAACACCAAGAAAGACAAGAGATAGCACAATAAAATTTATTTTGTAGATAACATATTGACCAAGTATCAAATGATTAAATTTATAGACTTCTGTGAAGTGCGGTTCCTGGGAGAATCAGTAGCCAGAGTAGCCGCCATTGTTGGAGATCACCGTAAAAACACGTCTCGGCATTTACTCAAAGAGACTTTGGATGTGTTTTTGGGGCAGACCAAGCAGCTTCCACACGTTGCCAAAGTTGATCTGGTGTGGCAGCTCGGGGTGAAATCTTGGTCAATCGTTGAACAACTATGAACCACATGTTTTCTATTGGCGAAAGATCCAGGGAGCGAGCCGGCCAGGGAAGCAATTCAATCTGGTAATTGACGAAGAACATTTGGAGAATGCGTGCCACGTGTGGTAACGCATTATCCTGTTGAAATATGGCTGTGGCCAAGCCCTGAAGGTAAGGAAGGACAACTGGATCCAACACCTCGGAGATGTTGCGCTGGCTGTTTAAAGTACCAGCATTGCGTACTAGAGGAGTGCGATAGTGATATCCAATATCGCGCCTCATACCATAATACCCGGTGTAGGACCAGTGTGGCGGTGAATAACGCAGCTGTCCAGCATGCTCTC
This sequence comes from Trichonephila clavata, assembly GCA_019973975.1. Taxonomy (NCBI): domain Eukaryota; kingdom Metazoa; phylum Arthropoda; class Arachnida; order Araneae; family Nephilidae; genus Trichonephila; species Trichonephila clavata. The sequence goes on from BMAO01017818.1 coordinate 149,599, forward strand.
TCCACGGTGTCTCCAGACTCGAATCCGACCATCGTGGTGCTGCAGACAGATGCGTGACTCGTCAGTAAAGACAACTTCATTCCATTATGCAGTCCACATCCTTCTTTCATCGCACCATTGACGGCGGGGACGTCTGTGGTTCTGCGTCAAGGGTAGACCAAGCAATGGACGTCTTGCGGACAGACCACTCTGCTGTAAACGGCGTCGAATGGTACGCGTAGACACTGAATGATGCGTTACAGACTCAATGTGCTGTGCTGTGGTTCGTGATGTGACTGAGCGATCCGTCGTTGCCATGCGCACAATTTGCCTGTCCTCACGTGAAGTGGTGCACTGAGGTTTATGCGATCGACCCCGTCGGTCCGTCGTACTCTGCTTCATCCAATGGTCACATATCCCCATTACAGTTGTTTGGTTTCGTCCAACACGAGTACCAATTTCCCTGAAAGATAATCCGCAATCTCGGTAGACCATTATCCTTCCTCTGTCGAACTCGGATACTTGATCAAAAGCTGATCGCTGTTTTCTACGAGACATAACTGATCGTTTTTTGAAACTACCACAAGAAAAACACAATTGCCGAACTTGAAATCGTCGAAATCTCCAAGCCTTATATAGCGCTTTGAGATGGTGCCACAGGTGGGCGTGATGTGTGTCTGTTCTGAAACACTAATCATTTGCATATCTCACCTCCGCTAATGCATGTTGTAGATATAATGTTATTTGCGTGCTTCCTGCAGGGTGTTGTCTTTACGGTGGCGAGCAGTGTATTTTATTTTAGTTAGACGTATTTCTGAGAAACTTATCTTTCCTGTAAGAAAAGAGAATGTTAAAAATCGATAAATTCATGTACCAAAACAACGATATCAGATTTTAAAGAAACACTACAAAATAGAGATTTGTTCTCAAAAAGCAAGATTTCTGGCGAAAAATGTTTTGGGTATTAGCTTTCATGTCACGGTTGTCGTTGGTCGTTCCATCGACACAACACAACCTTTATGTAAACCTAAGTCTTCTGCAAAGATATTCTGATCATTCCTAAAAGGGTGTTACAAACGTTATTTATACATTATTTTAAAGTTCTTCGACCAACAGATGTGAGGTCAAATATCTCATAAATGTTCCCTTTTATCGTATAACTGCTAGGACAAATCCCATATTTGCCTTGGAATAAAAATCTATCTGTGTTTATAGCGAATACAAATGGAATTTTTCTAACATTTCAATAATGTTTAAAATTACCCATAAAGAACACTATACATACAAGATAGTCGTCAAAAACTATACACGCTTTTTTCAAGTGTTTTTAATACTTATCTTGATACTTGTACTATTTATAATTCAAGTCGTATTGTAGCTTTAGCGCTATGGTACATTATTATTGCTTTCAACACATTGTTATTGTACGGAGGGAGGGAAGTGACGAAAATTATGATTGAAAATTGGGTCGTAAACTTTGAAAGTTGTAGTAGCACTGGTTTAAAGGTTTATTACAAATTCATTAGAAATAAAAAATGATGATAAATAGTTAAATAAAGATACAAAAAGAGTAGAACTTAAGATATATATATACGACTGGTTGCGACAACTTCTTTTAAAAAAGTGGAGATATCTGGATTTTTTTGATGCTTTTAGATATTTTTAGTACATTTATGGAAAAATATGTTAAAATTAAGAACAAAAAAATAAATTATTACAACTAAAATGGGAAAAAATGGGTAAAAATTGATAAAAAATAACATAAATGCGGTTAATTCTGTACCAAAGGTTTATGAACAAATTTCTAACTTTTCAATTCTGATGTGTTGCTGTGTTATTCATTGTCGAAATGACCTTCAGGATAAGAGATATTTTCATTTTTGCAAAAACTAGAGCACTTTATCTCAGTCTTTATATGAAATTGTTTAAAAAACAGTGATTATATTCATATAAGGGACTGTAAATTTTGTAATAAAACAGTGATTGATAAATATAAGGGTTAAAACAATTCTACTATTATGCAGGACTTACAGAAAAAAATTCAGTTATTTATGTTCAAAACTTTTTGAAGCAATCGCTGACCCCGTTTGATTATTTTCAAAAAATCACATTTCGAGTAAAACGCGTTTTAAAGTGTGACATTTAGCTTAAAGTAATGGCATCTGCTTTTACTAAAACACTAGTAGCCTTTGTTCTAGTGAATGGAAAATGATAAACTTGGTATTTTTATAAAGCTAACAAGATGGCCTATAAAATAAAACCATAAACATTTATTTCAATTTTTGGCAAAATTCACAATTTTAGGGTAGTGTGATACCTTAATATAACGACGGTATATAGTGTTGTACAAAATTAATGATGAGATGGTCTTTTGAATATATCGGTGCGGAAAGCTTTCCACATTTACCCTAATAATAACATCAGATGCCCAAAACGTATGGATACGATTAAAGTAAGTAAAACATACAAAAAAAGAAATCAAAAGTATAAAAGAGAAAACTGAAAAAGTAGCATGGAGTGAAATAAATACTACTGCGTGTGTATGGCGTGTTTAAGACATAAAATACTATTCTGGAGTCCTAGAATTGTCTTTTTCCTGGATTTATTGGAAACAATAACTTTCAATGATAAATTTAAAAATCTTTAACAAATTAAACCCTTACAATTATTTGACTGAAAATAGAGAATATAAATTCTAATATTCGAGATAAAAATCCTTGTAAACAATGGCACCTGGTACGCCGAAGCCAGGATCCAAATTCCAACTGAAGCAGAATCCCTTACATATGGTTTCTGTCGAGATAGACCCTGTGGGGTCTGAGCGTGGTGTCAAACTGCACTCCACCCACTCAGACCACCTGGTCCATAATTTACAACATGGAGCATAATGCGACTGAAGACCGAAATATCCATAAGACATTTTTCGAGCCAAAAACATCCAGTCTTTTGTGAAGGATATTATCTTTCCTGATTTCTATGTAGGTTTCAAATCACCTGGCCGCACTGATTATGAGGATGCCAATGAATTGTTGAATCATTGCTGCCCATTCGTCTTCTACCGCCAATCAGAGCACGCTAATCATTACTTGCAGTAAGTTACGTGTTGTCAAGCGTTTCCGCGCGAAGTCTCATATATGCTCGAGAATATTTAGATCCGGAGACCTTGCCGGAAAATATATGCGTTTAATATCTTTAATATCCTACAGCTCTTCGACAACAAACTGTGCGATGAGCTAGTGCACTGTCGTCCATGAAAAGGAACTGCGGAGCCATGGCGTCTCTATAAAGGCACACATTCGGAAGAATAATCTTGTTAGACACTAGGGACTGAACTTCTTTCGAAAATTTAAAGGTCAGTACGGCACCCAAATATGATGATTTTCTAATTAGAACACCGTGACCTCCATAACGCTCTTCTTTGCATAATGCTGGACGGGGTTGGTCACTCTTTCCGGATGTGTATGCATACAGATTTGCTGTTTAGATTAAATCTCCTCTTTTCCGTAAAGAATACTTGACACCAATGATTATCTGTCATATTCCGTCGTTCCCAGCACCACAGAAATTGCCTTCTCCAATGAGGCGAACGTTAAAGATACACACCATACAAGTCGTTGTACAAACAGACCACCACTGCTTAACCTCCTGGCCACAGTAAAACTCAATATTGATAGTCTAATCGCATGTGACGTTTGTCTAGTTATTTCTCTCGCTATCTTCCAACTGGTCAGACAGTTGTTCCAGTCGTTTGAATTTCGGCGTCAAGAAAGGATTGTGTGAGTAATCCGAACTCAGCAGCCACACTTGTCACACTTCGACCTTCCTCTATCCTTACAATATGATTTGACTTCGGTTAAAATCACGCACAGGACATCTGATTGTTCGATATTTCATATTGAGGCAGCAACTCGATATCGTTTGAACTAGTATGCGCCATGCATTTGCTTTCCCAGAAATGCCGAGGTTACACTGCCGACGTGCTTTATCCCTCCATGACACTAACCACCCTTCCCACATCGCGGCTAGGTGCATATATGCCACTCTAGTAAATCTTTTGATTGTTCTTTCAATTCATTCTGCCTCTTCGTTTTGCTGATATGCTAATTTTTGAAGTAAAACTTCTTTACGCACGCTTGACTTGGGGAGTAAACTGGTGAATGCATGACGAGAGCGATACGGAAAGTGTAATCGAGCTAGGCGAAAGTACCCTTGAGTGAGTGAGTGAATGAACGAGTGAATGAACGAGTGAATGAGTAAGTGAATGAGTTGGTGAGTGAACGAGGAAGTGAGTGAATGAGTGAGGGATGAACGATTGAATGAGTGAGGGATTGAGTGAGTGAATGAATGAATGAATATTCTGTTTCTATCAGAAACCTCGTCAAATGACGATAAAAACGTTGGCATCCCGAATTTTAATTGTATCGCGAAATTTAAGCATACAAATATTAGATCAGAAGCAATGGCAATTTATCAGAAATTGAATGATGCCTCAAATAAAGTAACTTCGAACATGGACATTTTAGGACGATATATTTGTGAAATCGGTATTGGTCAATCCTCAATTGGTAATATATGTGCTGCTCACTGTGTTTTGGACGATGGAACAAACATCACAATGGTAGTTGCTTACATATTGCTCAATAACACATTTAATAATATTATAAAGTTTTTATATAAAAGTCTTATGATTCGTGGTCGAGTAGGCTCTGAAGAATTAGGAGAAACCTGTCATACATTGCCACTAATCTTAGCAGGAGATTTCAATGTTAATTTTGCGTCCGAAGATGGACAACTCTTGGTAAACATTCTACAAGATAAATTAGAACTACAAATGAATAAAATGAATAATAACCGAAATGAACCTACCACAAGACATGGAACAACAATCAATGCAGTTTTTTTAGATATCTTTCTAATTTTCCTTCTAAAACATATGTATTTTATTTCTTATACTATAAACATATTGTCTCGGTCTTACAATCAACCACAGTAATTACAGATGTATCCAAAAATGAAAATAATGAATAAAAATAAAAAAAAATCTATGCACCAATATTAATTTATTGAGGAAAACCCATAATACATTTAAATATTTGTAGAAAATTTATATACAAATATGAATATACATGTATATATTATACATATATACTTATACAAACATATCTATATATATATACATACATATAGATGGAGCTAAAGAAGATTTACTTCAGTCGTGAGGTATATATGTATATATTATACATATATACTTATACAAACATATCTATATATATATACATACATATAGATGGAGCTAAAGAAGATTTACTTCAGTCGTGAGGTCTAAACCACACTCGTTTTTTTTAATTCGTTCTTAATTCTTGCACACCAGTGTACATAACAGATAAATAATTAAAGGGCATGGCTGAAAATTGATTATAGAAATGTTTCGATAACCTTTACAAGTGATCTCAAAAGTTTGTTGTTGCCCAAGGGTTTTAATTTGAAGGAGGATGTGTTTCAGCAATTTAATTGGTAATATTTTTTAAGTTAAAGACTCAGTCCGGAAACTTTTAAATTTTACTTCGTATGTACTATATTTTTTTATGATAAAACTAAAGCATATTTTTATATAGTACATACAATTTAATCAGTTGCAATCATTTTGTTGTTATTGTTTAATTATATACTAATTTTCTAAGGTTTTTAATATAAGAAATCTTTGCACGAAATATATCAGTTTATATTTATTTCAAAATATTTGAATATTTACAACAATGATACTAATAGTAATAACTTTCTATAGTTATTAATATCAGTGACCTATTTATTGACTTCAGTTTATTTCAGGGAAATAATATTTCTTAAACTAGACACAAAAATGTAAAATAAAGCAGTCCTAAGATTGACATTTTTTTCACGTAAAAAATACATTTTTATCAATAATTACTTTTTTACATTTAAGAACAAAATACCTCCTCACAAAACAACTAGCTGAGAATTTATTAAATTCCTAATAGCAACCGATAATATGCCAAACTTCTATATCTTTTTACAGTGGGACAGTTCATTTTTTCAAAAAATTGAACATCGAACAGGTTTTCCCTTAAAAATGTTTTTCGCTTTAACAAGAAACCTCCATTTAACCCATGTCATAAAAAAGAGAAAAATGATCTTTTATCCAGTTTTTTTTTCCTGGAAACCAACACTCATTTATCACTCCTGCAACAACCACGACATTTAGTCTTGAATTCCAACAAACGACTCGGAAAATTTCGATTCTTTCTCTCTAAGCATGAATGATAACTGTGGCTATAATAAACTACTATTTATATATTTTAGAATATAAATGACTTTCGTATAAGCGAATGAATGCTTAAATTATCCTTTATTTAGCCTGTCTATGAAAATAAGGATCTAGGTTAAAGAAAGCAAAGTTCATTCTTGAGAGTTAAAGAGATTTGGTTTTCTCTGGAGTACACTTAAACGTTTCTTTTCCCGTGTTTGTTTAGTCAGAAAGAAAACAGGATAAATCTAGTTTTCACTTTATTTTCTGAGAAAGTTAGAAGTACATGCTGTGAAGACTTTTATTTTTTCATTGCAAAATAATATTAATTATATTATTGTTTAAGAGGAATACTCAACAGGTTTCGTGAATCCAAAGAAATTTTAATCAAAAACAAATAATATAAAAATAAATGTTTTAAGTCAGTTCCTAATTAAATCAACAAAGAAAAATTTAATTTTAGTTACTTTTTATTGAATAGTTATAATTAATTTAAATATAAGTATGTATATACATACGACAGAATCCCAAAATTAATTGATAAAATAGAAAGCGATTTCCCTTGCAATTTCCCATTTTCCTTTCCACGTATATGGTATTAGACTGGTTTTTGTTACTATTAATTCTTTAATTAAATTTAATTATTCTAATAAAACAGTATTGTAAAAAAGACATCACATTATCCGGATCCAATGCGCTATCCATTGGGCTACAGGAACACTACAAACGATTTTCCTTTCGATATATGCAGTACTATTATTTTTGTTTGTTACTATTTATTCATTTTTTAAATTTAATTAAAGAATTAATATTTGAAAAAAAACATCAAGAGTGTCATCCACTACAAGTTTAAAAAAATGTATTTGAACTTGAATGGATGAATAGAAAGTATTTCATTAACGTTTGAAAATTTGAACAATATATATATATATATATATATATTTATGTATACATACGGAGAGAGTGAACTAATCGTAAGAACTGAATTCAATGAAAAACTAGATTTTAAATGAAAAGGTTTATTGAAACCGATACAATTATTCAATAATTTTATTTATATGGAGGTTACTTTTTGTTAATTTTAAAATTGATTCGCTCTGAGATAGATTGGGCAGTGACAAAACATATATTTTTTTGTTCTATCTCTTGCACATTAACGTACATATTAAGCTCAATATTTTTTTATATATCCATGAGGTTTTTAAAATAATTTCATCTCTAAAAATATTTGAAGTTTTATCATTTATTATGTGCAATTGTAAATTTGTTTGAATATTTATTCACTTTTTTATTTATCACGCAATTAAAAAAAGAAAGGCAAAAATTACATCTTCAACAGCAATAAGAGGCAATGATGATGCAAATGATATACACAATCGTTTTAAAATTCTATTATTCTGTCTTTAGTTTATAAGGCGAGAAAACTCTCCACAGACCTCAATCCCTTGGATATTTTCTCCTATGGCCACTGAAATCGCTTGTGTATGAGACACCAGTGGCAACCGGTTGGAAATCTACTCTCAACGGGGGAGGGGGAGGGGGGTATTGATAGTAAAAAATCCGTTTTTGCTGTTCTAGATTTAGACTTGAAATTTAGCATTTATGTTTATTTTACAGAGTAGAGATCAACCGAAAATTGGTTTTTGGTAATTGGGTTAAGAAAGCTTAAAAAATCCTCCAACTGTTATTTTAATGATTATTAGAAAAGATTAATTAGAAGTTCTGTCCTTTTTATATCAAGAAGCAGGAATTACAGGTATAAGTATATTTTTCAATACAATCAATTTTTAATTAGGACTTGGATATCAAAAATTTATATAAATAAATATATATTTATACAACATCATGAAATGCCTAGCAAAGCGGGTGGGTAACGGTGAGTATATTTATGTATTTATATATAGAGAGATATTAAGAGTAAGAACGCATTAAATATAACCCTATTTAAGCACCCGTTTCTGACTCGTTATTTACAGCTTATAAATCAATCGTCTGGAAAAGGAACCAAAGTTAAAAACGAGTCATTTGTATTTCAAAAAACACTAAAAAAGACTTGGGTAGAGCTAGACAGCCTTTAATTATGTCCTCATTACTATTATTAACTAATGTACTGTGTCGTTATCATTGAACTGTAAGTTATTGTTATTAACTATAGCTAATGTCATTTCATTAATGTAGGATTTTTTTTGTTTGTTTGAAGCGTCACCAAAACTAAATTTATTTTATTACTAACTTTATAAAAAAAATTACAAAAGCAATTAATTTTAACAATAATGATAAGGAATACCGGTAAATGTGAATTGAGAATGCACTTTAAGCAAAAGTGGATTTTCGTGGAAAAAAATCAACGTATTTTTAAACATGCAATTAAAACAATTTGGATTAAATATTTTATTAGGTTTGGTATAATTATTTTTATATTGTTCTACATAAAGTAGTTCTGGTAAAAGTGTTTATATAAATTGCACTATGGATAGAAATTTGCAATTTTCTTAGCTTATATGAGTCAAAAATCTTTACAAAATATTCGATATTCTTAAGTAATTATCTAAAAACCGGAGTTTTTTCTTCTTAATCAATAAATTGTTGAAGATATTTTGCTTTTTAATGTCCCTGAGTCAAAAAAAAAAAAAAAAAATTCAACAGTTGCTATACATTTAAGTATTTTATTTAATATACATGTTATATATATTGTAATATTTTATACGAGGGAGTAATTGATTATAATTCTTATAACTAGACCATAACAAATATAGAGTATCTTAGCGTCTCTAACTCTGCTCTATATTATAAACTATTTTACTGTTATTATTTCTTTAATTCTTAAATGAAATCATTATGAACATTAGATATCTTACAAAGGAAATATACATAATACCACTGAAGTTTCGCCATGCAGAGGGGACTGATGCACGTTAAATATGTCGAGGCTCAAACATCCTCCCGGTGATGTGGGTGTTATGCGAAGGTGTGTGAGCTCAGGTGTCATCCTCGTCACTTGACCATGGTTCAAAATTACGAGGTACGTCGCCAGAAAGCCGTTGAGTAACTTAATAATGTGACGTTGCTTTTCATTCACCCACTAAAAAAAAAAGATAACTAAAGATTTATTTTTTGTTTTTTTCGCCACATATATCGTAGTATTTTATATGCTTATATTGTTATTTATACTGGTGTTCTCAAAATTAAAAAAAATTTCAGATTTTGTCGATTATCTCTATTGGACAGATTTTAATGACATTTGGCATGTATATAGAGTTGATATAATGCCAAAAAATAACCATTCTACAATTAAAATACACACGCATGATCGTGCGTAACACTCATAGAAGACGGAAGGTATGAAACAGCAGTTGCAGTATATATCAAATATATATAGTGTGAACGACTTCCATTTGAAGTCACTCCCTCACCTTCCTGCCTACCTAAGGGTGTGGGGGAAAACAAAGCATGACCAGAAACTACATAATAATTATTATTTTATTACTATTCAAGCACACTAATCAACCACAAGTTAAACTACAAGAAGAGACCCTAGGAGTGATATAAAGAAAGCAATGAACCCTAAGTAAACAAGTGCAAGTAATCAGTTTAATTTAACCTAATCAGTCTTAGATTATAAATTCTCAATCCACTAATTTAGTATAGTGGCAAACTCCCTTCTAAAATCAAGTTGTGAAAATGAATTAAATCTCACCTACGTATCGCCACAACATTTCCTCCTCTCTATATAAGGGTTTCTTCTTGAATGGGATGGATGTAAATTAATGCAAATGCTAGCCCCAAAGTTTCCCCAAGATTATTAATGAGAAGATCGCGTTACAGATCCGTCACAATATATATTGGTTAATAGGGAGTAGGTTCCCTCTCTCTTTCAGATAAACAGATTTTATACCGAAAATAAGGGACTTTATGAGTTCCAGGGGTAATTAATACCACTCATTGAACAACTCTCTTCAAGCCTTGGATGGTCTTCGGAGAATATTTGCGGGTGTCACTGCCTTTTCCAAAGCGTCCTAGGGTTGCCCAATACGGATGAGTTCTGGAGATCAAATTGGCCAATACATTTGGCGAATATCCTCACTTTTCACAAATTTATTGATCAGATGAGCTCTATATGACTCGCGCAGTTATCCATTAAAATAAAATCAGGGCCAACTGCACATGAGGGCTCCCACACCTCATCTCTATACCTCACAGTAGTCCCAGTATCCTTTTCAAAGACACCGAGGCATGTGCGGTCATCCAACGTGATGCCTGATTAGACCATCAAACCTTCACTATTGTAAGGATCGATATCTCGGACATTGGAGAGATGATAGAGGATCCCTGGTTCTCTCCATATGAAAGTACGGCGATAACAAATGGAGAGAACCAGAGATTGCTAAATGGTTATTTTTTGCATTATGCATTATATCGGCACTATATACATAACAAATTTCATTAAAATCTGTCCAGTAGTTCTAGAGATAATCATCAAAATAAAAAAAATCTCTTAATTTTGAACACTATTGTATATTTCATAAGATAATGGAGATATGAGATAATCGTTGATTATTTCTGATTGATTCATTTTGCTCTAAATCTTACTTTAGAATTTTTAAAATTGGTTATATGATAAACAAATTTGAGTTCTGACTTACAAAACATAACATGAGCTACCATATTTTCAAACCTTTGAACGTATATGTACATTGCACATCTCTTTTTATAAAGTACTGAGAATAATTGAGATATTTTTATATGTGCAAATACTTTATAAAGGATTGCCGAGTAAGTCTATCTACATATTTTTGATTGAGTACATATTTACTTAAGTATGAAAATCTGTTTACATTTGTTAGGTTTTATTATGGAAGTTTCTAATATAAAGAATTTAACAAATGGGTAAAACCGCACGTTGGCCGCAACTGGTTTGCCCATAAGTTGTCTTTCTTTGGTTTGGGCTTATTTTTAATTCTTACGGTGTATTCTAGTGCTCTGAAAAGGTGATGCAGTTTGTCTATGGTACTAAAATGCTTTTCGCCCGCCATTTTTATTGGTGAAGGTGGGGATTAGTTTGGTGTCCAAATATAAACATTAAAAAATGTGTCTTTTCTTTAAACATTCTGGGTTAAAGAATAACCGCTTAAGGTATCCGACTACCCTAAAATTGTGAATTTTGCAAAAAATTGACAAAATTTTTTTATGATTTTATTTTATGAGCTATTATTAGCTTTATAAAAATACCAAGTTTATCACTTTCCGTTCAATAGAACAAAAACTACAACTGTTTTAGTAAAAAGCAGATATCATTACTTTAAGCAAAATGTCATACTTTAAAACGCGTTTTACTCGAAATGTGATTTTTTGAAAATAATCAAACAGGGTCAGCAATTGCTTAAAAAGTTTTGAACATAATGAACTGAAATTTTTTGTGTAAGGTTTTGTTTTATAGTAGAATTGTTTTAACCTTCAGATTGATCAATCACTCTTTTATTACAAAATTTAAAGTCCCTTCTGTAAATATAATCATTGTTTTTTTAAGCAATTTCATATAATAACTGAGATAAAGTGCTCTAGTTTCTTAAAAAAAGAAAATATCTCTTATCCTGAAGGTCATTTCAAAATTGAATAATACAGCAACACATTATATTGAAAAAAAATGAAAATTTATTCATAAACCTTTGGTGCAGAATGCACTGCGTTTATGCTATTTTTTGCCAGTGTTTACATATTTTGTCCCATTTTAGTAATAATATCTTTTTCTCTCTTTAATTTTAGCACATTTTTCTTAAAATGCACTAAACAAATCTAAAAATAACAAAGAAATTCCTATATCTCCTTTCTTAAAAAAAAATTGTCGCAACCAGTCGGATACCTTAAGTGGTTAAAATAAAAAGAATATGAATATTTCCGTTATTTTTCAATAAACGATTTCTCCTTCTTCAGGGCTCCAATAGAAACAATTTCAAAGAAATAGAAAAAAAACCATCTTATGTGCAAAATAAATGCATCAAGTTATATTTCTGCACAAATTAATTATTCCTAACATAAAAGAATAATAATATTCAGGGCATAATGCTATATCAATCCGGGGTATAATGCTTTTAATTATACTAAGAATCTTTATTGGAAAGGAAAAAAATAAATTTCAAGTGCGAATTCGCATATAAGTTATTAGAATCCATATCAAAGTTTGTCAGAGTAGCTTAAAGTAAGCATTTACAACACCATATGTGCTCTTAGAGCTATTCTAATCCTCTTAGTAGGTAGCTTAGATGGCGTAAAACGAAATTTAAGTAACATTCTTAAATATTCTTCGTGATTAGGTACTCGAAAATGAAGTGCATTTCAACGTCCTTCTTTGAAGATGGCTTACCTTAATGGGATCCTCTAGTAGATTTGATTGAATCATGAATTTCTGTATAGAGTTTCTGTATTTGAAGTTCATTTGAACTGTTTTAAAATTAAAAGCATTGAGACATAATAAGAGTCAGGATAGAAATGGAATTTAATATTAAAAAAATAGATATAAATTTAGTAGCATGGCTGGGCTTTGATGTTGGAAATCATTGGCTCAATGTATTATATTAATGTATGTATTATGTGTTATAATAGGATTCTTTCACAAAATATTTTGAAGAGTGTGAAAAATATAGAGTGAGCCAAAACTCTTGTCCTGATTATAAAAATGCAATGCAAAATAACCATTTAATATAATAATATAGCTTTTGGCATCAGTCTATATGTTCTTTTTAAAAATGTTATTGTACAATAAATGGCGTGAATGCTTCTTCAACAGCGAATCGGAGAAACATAAATGTTTCCCCGATTCTTATAAATGCCAAAATGGCGTCGTTTCAGGAGAAAGCCCAATTTGTGCTTTGCTCATCCATTAACGTTTAGAGTGAATTTCGACGTTGCTATGGAATCAAACCTCGTGGTGGAAAATTCATAAGACGCTGGCATGAAATGTTTTAAGAAATATGAAGTGTTAAGGATCTTCCTATATGTAACAGGCCGAATGTGAGTGAAGCAACTGTTTAACTTAAGGCTTGAAATTTACCAATTCAAAATTATCTTATAAAAATTCATAATAATTTTTATAATATATTGAAAAAAACATAGGACTAATTATAATAGTTTGAGCTCAATAAATACTTCTTACCTGGGCATAACTTTGGGTTCACCCTATATGTTTTTAAAAATCGAGATTGATATACAGTAGAACGTCGTTTATCCAAACGTTTACTATCCGAAGCGTCAAATATCCGAACCAGTTTTTTTTGTCAACTACATGTACTGTATATGAATACGTTTCCGAACAGTGCAATGCTCAACAGTTGTTTCACGTGAGGCCAAAAGTGACAGGAAAACCCAATGTGAAAGATATTTGGGGAATTTCAGTTGCGTGAATTGCGCGGATCTTCGCGGAATATTAGGTCAGTTTGTTTCCAAGTGGGGGGGAGGGTTATTCGTGACCTCTGTTAAGTTGTGAACTGCAATGGCTTTCAATTCAAAAGGGAATCGCAACGTCTTGAACATAGAGACAAAACCTGAAATATTAAACCGTTTCGCGAAGGGAGAAAGTGGAGCGATGCAGAAGATTGTGGATTTCAAATGCTAAATAATGACGAGATCGTTACTTCCGTGCAGGAAGAATCCGAACCTGTCGACGATGAAACGGATGAAGACAAGGTCAACAATGAAAGTAGCAAGGGTCCATCAAATGCTGACGCTTTTCTGCGTCAGAGACATCTATGGAGTGGTACGAACAGCAATCAGAGTGCTGTCCTTCTTAACTCTGTGTCCTTCTCAACAGAGTGCTGTCCTCTGTTCAAGAGAATCAAAGACCTTGCAGAGAAAAACGAAGGTGTTCAATGATTCCCCGAAAAATAATTGATTATTTTCCACAATAAAGGTAAAATTGCGACATTTTGCACCTATTTTGCTTTTTCTTCAAGCCCATTTCCCACATGTGATGATTTTCGATATTCGTATAGTGTTCAGTTTCATGTACGGCATCAATCGCATTCGGTTTTCGGTTATCCGAACAGTGTACGGTGCCAATTTATTCGGATAAACGACGTTCTACTGTATGTGAAAGCAGTGACCAGTGATTATTGTTACAAATTCTGTGTTTGATTCTAAATAAGGAAATCGTTCCAAAATGTTATAGTTTTCTTACGAGACATGAGTTGAAATCATACAAACATTTAACCTGCATATTATGAGAAAGACATCTACCACCTGCATTTAATTAAAAAGAAAATTGCAGACAGTTATTCAGCTTAAATATTTGCAGCAATTTACTCATGTTTTATAAATATTCAGCAGCTAAATTATTGTTCGACGTGACACAAAGAGATAGACCTATCTCCCATGTGTAATAGGTCATTTGATTATATGGAGTCTAAAATAATTTTGTTTCACTGTTTTGAATTTTTTCTATTATTTCATAAGTAATAACTGCTATTAAATTTTCTCTTTGTGTGATTTCATTCAATAATTTATCAGCATATATTTTTTCTGAAAATTTTACACTTGCAAGATTTTTTGCATGCTTTATTATCCAATAATTTGAAAGTTTTTTATTCTACCTAATGGAAACAATACTTATGTAACATCTAATAGAACACTTAAAAAGAAAATTTTCAAAGTTATTGAATCTAATTGTCTAAATTATAGGTTCTCAACGTGGGCGTTTGAGGCTTTCAGGGGGCCAGTAAATGACCTAGAGAAAATTAGGGAGGGTTGAGAGGGTACGGAGGGGCTTGGGATGATTAACCAAATATTGTCTAAAGAAGACCAAAAAAAAAAAAACACGCTGATTATGTACTAACAAAAAAAAAAACTTTAATACTGTTTGCATTAGGTTGATTGTATGTATTTAAATAATTTCTATATCACGTGTAAGAAAATTCACATATTTCTGTAGTTTGGGAAGTGGATGAAAAACTTAGATTACATTTCATTCAGGCCTACATTAAATTGAATGATATAGTGCATTTTAATTTCTGTAGTGCACGTGTTGTCTTTGTGAGCAGTAGGAAACATGTTTCGTCCACTGCATTTCCTTTCGTATATTATCCAAGAAATATAACTAAATATGTTAAACAGGAATTAAAGTGTGATTCTTTAAAGACTGAAACTGTCGATTTATGTTTATTTATAAAGCAATAGTTTATTTCATAAAAACCCCTGCCTGTCTTTATAACAATTAAGCTAAAACTTTTATTCCACTCTTTTAAATGAAGAATAAATTCAGTAGCGTTTTAATTTCAACAATATCCTATCTACGACTAAAAGATTATTACGCAATTAAATATATTTGTGGC
Organism: Trichonephila clavata; assembly: GCA_019973975.1. NCBI lineage: Eukaryota > Metazoa > Arthropoda > Arachnida > Araneae > Nephilidae > Trichonephila > Trichonephila clavata. Next base: position 165,163 of record BMAO01017818.1, read on the forward strand.
AATAGCTATTTCAGATTCGCAAGTAAAAAAATTGGGGCTTTAGGAAAAAATCAAATTAAAAAATATATTCTGTTAGTAATAGGATATTTTTCTAAAACTTAACTCTTGTTTTTACCTTGAATTATGTACACTCTTAATTTTCTAGAGTGGGAGGGGGCTGTATCGAAATATTCACTAGAAAAGGGGGGGATCGAAATATTTACTAGAAAAGGGGGCGCCAGTTCAAAAAAGGTTGGGAACCTATGGCCTAAATGAACGCCCAGCCTTTGTGACGGATCTTTACGCGACCATCACACTAATCCTCTTGGGGAAACTTTGAGATAACATTCACGTTAATTCACAGCCATCCCTCTCAAGAAGAAACCCTGATATGGAGATTAGTTTGGCTGTATAAAGTCAGGGTTTTGTAATTGTAAGATAGAAGGAGCGGAGAAACTGTTGCGGCATTACGAAGATGAGATTGAATTGATTTTCACAATTTAAGTTAGGAACGGAGTTTGCCACTGTACTAAATTAGTGAATTGAGAATTGGTAGTCTAAGAAAGATTAGGTTAAATTAAACAGATTACTTGCACTTGTTCTTTTAGGGTTCATTGTTTTCTTTATATCACTCCTAGGGAATCCTCTTGTAGTTGATTAGTGTGCTGGGATAATAATAAAGCTATAATTATTTTAGAAATTTCTGGTCATGCTTTGTTTCCCCCTACACCCTTAGGTTGGCAGGACGGTAAGGGAGCGGCTTCAATGGGAAGTCGCTCATACCTTACTCTCAAATATTGCTGAATTCTGAAAAATTCCCTCGAATAAGTGTTGAATATGCGTTTTCCTGTTTGCATCCGGACAGTGAAAACAGTCCTCGATCTCATACCTGGTGAGCTTCGATGTGGGTGACGGCGAAATTGGAAGTGTTTCAGTCTGCTGAGAGGCATGATGATGATTGGCTGGGTCTAGGAGATCCGGGAGGCGTGGCTAAGACTTCTCTTCTTGATGGTGTGAAAGATTTTTCTGCGTGGATGGAAACTTAGAGGCTGCTCTCTGGCTGGTCAATGGGGAACGTGAGCATAGACTCCGATTGGCTGCCCACGGGGCTAAGAATAGGGAAAGTAGGAGTAGCAATTCCCTTATTTTTAACTTGTCATTAAATACAAGGGGTTAACGCTACTAAAATATCCATTGTGAGTGAACGCGATTATCAATATTTTCATGTAACTACTCTTTTTATTAATCTCAATGTAATTAAAGACAAGTATTAGAGCAAACACCATTAAAACTTTCATGTCTTTCGTTATGTAAATGCATTTAAAATATTTGAGGGCATTTCGCTCTCTTTTTATATTGGATAGAATAATGTTCTAGGAAAACAAGTTTTATTACATACGATATCTCGACAAAAGTAATTAAAAAGAAATATTTGTTTACCAAATAAAATCCAAAGTATTTTTAAATCCCTTGACTACATATTTCCCTCTTAAGTACAGGTTTGTTAATATACTAGCCAACATGGATTGAAATTAGCTTAACTTCGAATACGAAACAAAACCGTAATAGATGTACACTCAAGCCATATTTCGTATTGTTTTACATTCCTCAACCTCATATTTTTAACAATGGGTACTTGGTCGTAAAGCGCGCGCGCGCGTCGACGACGAAGCGCATAGGCGAATTCTAAAACTTCTGTTACGAGACTGTTACCACTCCGGGGTATTAAAACATCATTCGATGAGGAAGTGAGAAGCACTTCGGCATTACATTTTATGATGGAGAGCTTGAGAAAAATGTTCGAATTGATTTTCGGCCAGTACACTTATCTTATTTTATGATTAAAGTAATTAAGGCCTTTTGTGAGCAAGTTCTGTAGTTTAAAATATTATAATGAAATAATTTTCCGACCTTTCATTTTTTTCAAAAATACAAATTTAAATTTAGTCTTGAATGTTTGAAGAAATCCATTGCATGCGCATATTTCCTGTTCATTTAAAAATGAAGGATGGAACAGAATTTATGTCTGAATATCTAATATTTTATTCTTTTTCTTCTAATATTATATTTAGCTTGATTTAAGGTTTGTAATAGAAGCTAAGAATTATGGTTTGAAAAAATCTTCGCAGGTTTTTAGTTTGAAGTTATAGATTATTTTTCTTCCAGAAATTTATTATTTGTATATTAATACTTAATCGTTGCAATGATTGTTGGTTGTTGTCGTTGCTTATCCCCCTTGGTTTAGGAAATCCTACACCAGGTCCAAAAGACCTCGTCGCACAAGTAGTTCCAAAATCCTCTCTTGCTCAACCATCAAATGCCTCCAGGAGACACCCAAACAAGCAAGAAGATGATAATGGATAGCAAGGAGGGAACAACAACAGGGAGGAAATATCTTTTCACCATTCTGGTTCTTCATAGGTCTCAAATGCCCACTTCTAAACCTCACCAAGGTTGATTGGAGAGCCCTTGGACACTGCTTGATGAAGATAATCCTTGGTGACTTGCAGCTTACCATTTATGATCTGGTGGGAGGCACAACGTGTAGAATAATTTAATTTATTAGAGGGAGTGTATTTTCAAAGGCGTTACATTTGCAGAGTTTGTGATCGGAAGATCACATCTTTTTTTTTGTAAATGTATCGGCAGTCTCGTTACCGAACACCCCAACGCGCGAAGTGATTCACTGGAGGCATGCTGATTTGCTAACACCAAGTCGAGAAAGATGTACTAGAATATTCCTGTCAGGTTTATCAGAAATTTCCGGCCAATTTTTTAGGTGCTGAACAGCACTTTTACTGTCAGTCAATATCCAAATATTGCATTTATCGCTAGCAATGTCTTACTCCAAAGCCTTACCTACTAAATCTTTTATCCCCTTCATATTTGCTGATGAAGACCCCACTTCCTGCTCTCTAAAGCAACAAGCGGGGAATTGATGACGGACCTTATAATTTTAAACCTCGGTCAAGTGACGAGGATGATGTATGAGTTGAACCCCTCTCAAAACTACCACAAGAAACCCACGGGAGGACATGAAGTTTCAAAAATTTGAACGCGCATTAAACCTTTCTACACGGAGAGTCTTTAGCTCAGTTCGTGGCCATGACTGTTCGGCTACCGCAAACACCACTGGAGTAATGTACACCCCCGATACCACCGCCTTCCGGGAGATCCTAAGCTTTAGATTGCCCAAAGTCTGACTGACACCAGTGTAATACTTTGTAAGATCCGTCTTGGGGGCCCCAAACCTTACTTTGCAGGGGCCCTAATATTCTCCGTTACGCCAGGCAAACAGAAAATAAATTCATAAAGAGCTTTGAGAGCTACTAGTGTAAATGATTCATACATATCAAGTAACTTTCAATTATAAAATTAAAACTTGAAATTAATTCTTTACTTTTACTAAAACAAGCATCCAGGAACTACTAGTGCATACAAGTTGTTTTTTAAAGCATGTTTTCAATTTAAAACAGCCACACATGCTAAGGTTCTGAAGTGACATTTGGAAGATAATAAATTTTAGAATCATGTATACAACCTCTGACAATATAAAGTTCGGTGAATAGTCTTGTAACATTAACGTAGATGAAATACTAACGAAAGTTGCCTTATTGTCTTTAAAAATAGTCACCTCCCACAACTATGCACCGCGGAAGTCTGCTATACATGTCCTGGAAACTTTGCAAGGAGTCTTCTTTTGATATGGAGTTCTAAGCCTCATCACGTTTCGTTAAATGTCAGAAATATCGTCAAATCTCTTTCCTTTCTAACTGAGTTTGAGTCGTAGGAATAAAAAGAAGTATAGAGGATTCAGATCTAATGAGAATGATGGATGTTCTGTTTGCATCCCCCTGCTTTTTCGCGATATTGGCTGTGTGAGGGCGAGCATTGTCGTGAACAAAAATCCATGATCACTGTTGTACGTACTGGGGTCATACCCTGCATAAACGTTTCATGAAGCGGGTCAAAACTTCAATGTACCTTGCAGTGTTGATCGTCCAGATATCATGGGCACAGTTAATTGACGATCTTTCATAATTAATTTACTCACTTTCTGAATGTTTTCATCACTGACGCAGGTCGCCGGTTTTTCGCTACAGGGGTTGTCAGAAACATTTCCTCGGCCTTCTCGAAAACAGGTGAACCACTCGTACACACACTTCATGGACAGCGTGTGATTTTCCGAAACACGTACCCGCATCGAATAAGTTTCTATTGCTGTCTTGCCAAGCTTAAAACAAAACTTTAAATTGATCTTTTGTTCGTTCATTTTCATGTTCTCAGTTAAGAAACAACACACTGAACAAGCACTTATTAAAACAAATCATACACGGAACACAAACCACGTTCAAATGAACAACGAGGGGGGGGGAGATGGTCAACACCTACCGCTTCGCATTTGCAGTGCTTTATTTCGCCAGTGTTGCCAGATAGGCCGTTCTGACTTCATTCACCGAACTTTATTGATTGAGGTTGTATGTTCACATTTAAACACGAAATTAAAATCTTATTTCAGTTCTGAGTAAAAACAAATAACATACATGGTAACTTTGTAGGAATGGTACACTTAACTATTTTAACAAAAATTCTTATAAAAATCTCATTTTAATTCATTCTCTAATGCCTATATCCTATTTAATTTTTGCATTTAAAAAAAAAACATAATGAATTGACACCACGCCAACTGAAGGACATCAATCCCCAACAAATTCAATGTGATGTGGTCCAATCTAAACGGCAAGTCTGCAGTGACACCAGGACTTGAACCCGCGGCCTCCAGCTCCTAGTTTGTGACCATAACCACTAGGTTACTGTAGCTTTTTTATTCGTTTGTATTATATTTACATGTTCCAAATAATATCATATATAAATGTATTTTTAAGTAATTTTTCTCCTCCCATTATTTATTTAAAATAACTCAAAAATGTTCATTTTCATATATCGTATCATACTCTTTCACGCTAATTACTAATCTAACTTAAGTTATGAATTTAAAATTAAAAATTGACTCTAGAGGGCTCGTTAGTATCAAAAACTGCGTTGGAAGTGAATGATTTAAAATTCTCTTTGCAAAATTACAGAATATATTATCATGCTATTTTGAATGTCATTGAAATGAAATAACTTAATGTAAAACAATTTTAAAGGATTTTATTTTATAGAACGAAGATCAGCATCACTTTTATACTGTGCTAGAAACTGAATCCATTGACTATGCACTTTTACAGAAACCACTTAGTATAATTTGAGTAAGAAATAAAGAATGCGACATTAATTCTTCAATTTATCTGTAAAATGAATGTTGAAAGTATTACGGAATATTTCGGATGAGAATAATATATTAAAACAATCCTTTATTGAACTTTCTTATGTAAAAACTAATTTATATTTAACTTTTACATTAACTAACTGTTTAAAGAGACAGAATACAGTTTTACTAGTGAAAACAGTAATGAATCTCCTGGAAATATATTACGACTTTAATATGTTATTAATAATGTTATAAATTCATTAGAGCCCACATGAAGCCCCCCCCCATGATATTATTTTCCCAAATACTTCAAAGTTGACTTCTAGAAGACTTTCTTTTCTAGGAGAGATATATCGGATTTAAGTAATGCGATAGTGTGTTGTTCTATAAAAAGAAATTTTACTGTGTTAAAATTTAATATGTCATGTCATTAAAATTTTATATAATAAATGAAATTAAAAGAAAAACTGCATTTTTTTACCTGATGCAGAAACAAATTGGCACGTTTTCATTATTCTTTGAGTAAAAAAAAATCGAAACGCATAATTTTATAAAATGGTCTTCCGCAATTTTGCAATAACTCTTGCAATATAAAAATTATAGAAATATTTTATTGATTTTTTTGAATTATTTAATACAATTAACTCAATCATCATTGACTAAATAATTTAACTGCTTTCTGAAAAACTCATTTTAGCCCCTAATTCATCTTTCGCGTTGTCCGATCGAATGGATTTTACACGAAATTAAGCTCATTAACTTCATAATCATATTAAATGTTTTTCACATAAGTAATTTTTTCAGAATTATTAGAAATCTGCTGATATTGGCAGTTCCTCAACTAAATGCTTTTTTGAATTCGTTTTAGACTAATCTTACATTCTAAAAAAACATATTTAAATACCCTATTTTTAATCTAATGATTTATTATTGATGCTTTATGCAAAATTTTTACAATTCTATTGCCAATACCAGTTTAGTTTTAGCAGTTATTCAAATATATTCCCAAAATGGGACGCTATTCTATTCTGGTTATAACGATTAATACTAAATTTTATGCTACAAATGATCTTTACAGTCTAATCTTCTATTAATATCCGCCTTACCTCACAGAACCGCATATGCAAATTCTAACTTCTGTGAACGGTAGAAGGGAAATTCAGCCGGTGTTAGCTGATTCAGCAACACTTATGCTTCATTTTTTGCAGAGTTCAACAAAGCAGCTTGTTAAAACAGCATTTTTAATACTTTTTTCTATGGCGAGGCATCTATTTGAGCTTTTAAAAAGCCATTAATACAGTGAACATTTAAAAGTTATATTAATTGAATGATTATTCTTAAAAATATGGTAAAATGTTATTTTAAGCAAATTTTAATGTAATATTTGTATTTGTGAAAAAAAAAAATTATATTTTTACTGCTTTTTTGAAAAAAAAAAATATTTGTATAATAAATTTAAAATAGAGCAGTTGCGACTTTTTTAGTGCTATTAACAATGTAATTATCCTTTTTCATGTTTTTTTTCCCTCAAAAAAAAAAAAAAATGTAAAAACATGTGTACAGATATTAAATTTTAATCTGCCATTTTTAAAAATCATTAAAATAAAATTAGATCTAGATTTTTATAAGCATTTAAGACGTTGTATTATTGATCGAAAGGTTGATGATTTTCACTTTAAAATCTAAGTAACTGGGAAATATTTATTAAGTAATTAGAAAAACTGAATTCTAAATTTACGGAACTTTTATTTGTAGCTTAGGATGAATTTGGGTAACAAATCACTAGATTGTAAATTTTAAAACAAAGATAAACTCTCCGTAATAACTTTCTTATTTTCCCCAACCAGCTCCTGTTGTTATCAAAGTTCTAAAAAAATCATCAATACTAGATTTAAGGCTCATTTTTGTAAGAAGATTAGGAATTTTTTCAGGGGGAAAGAAAAATTAGGGCTCCTTATTGGACAGTCCCTTCCCTTGCAACTTGCTTAGAACTCACGATGTCACTAATTTTAGCATGGAAACTGGACATAACTACTTCATGAAACACTTGCATAGATTCGGTTTGATTGGCACGGACTCGCGTCTGGCGTGTCATGAGTTCGAGGCTTATAAAACCAAAGATCCGATGAAATTTCTGAAAAAATATTTTTAAACTGATGAAATATCAGTTTTAAATTTCATAGGTGTATTATGGGCTAGATTTAGAGAAATGCAATTGAACAAGAAAGAAATATACATACTTTTTCTTGAAGGTAAATATGTTTAAAAGTCAAACGAGGGAAAATATCATATAAGATTTTTTAAGCAATTGAAATACATTACTAATATTTAATTAAAATGTATCAAGCATTTCTACCTTTTTTTCTACACTGTTGTTGATAACCATCAATCTCCCCTTTTAAATCACATTTGGGTTAAATATTATGTTGAACTTCAAACAATCAACCTAACCACTACCTTACAAACACAGCAAAATTTCGTATGTTAAAATTTAATTTTTTTATGTTGCTATTATTGGCTTAACTATATTTTATTATATGATATTAGCTTGTGTGGAATTTTTTCATCTTTTAATCATCTGCACATCAAATCCCATACGCACGTATCTAATTATTCACTTAACATGTATTTAGCCAAAGACTTCCTATCAATTAATATTTCGAGAAAAAAGAATTTTTCTATTTTTGTCATAAATGAATGATGGCTTATTATTATTATAATAATATCAACAATCACTATCTGATTCAATGCAATACCTAACAAGCAAAACTTTCCAACTTCCGTTGTTGAACGCAGGAAGAATTAGCAAATAAAAATAGACCCGAATAAATAAATGCGTTAATGATTTTTCTGTTTGAATAAGCGTGGAACTTTCTGAAAGACCGTTCTTTGAGCAGAATGGAAGAAAGGCGAAGTAACAAAGAATAGAAGTTAATAGTCTTAGAACATTTCGGTTTTCCCTGGTGGATATTTATATCTTTTTGGTGCATTGTATGTTCCGACCTTTGGGAATAGGTGGAAACCTCTGGTCTTCTTTCATTTTTACGGGAGGATGAATGGTTTTTACGTGAGAGACTCTAGTTTGAAATAAAAGAAATCTTATCAATTTGATGATTGGTGTTGGTAAAAAATATATAAACAATATTGTTTAATTGAAGAAAAAAAATATTTTTATCATGAAGTGAAGGACAGGAATCACTTATAAGGAATGTTTAACAGAAGTAAAAAAATATATGAATTCATTATTTTGCATTAATAAGATCAAAGAAAATATAAGCTTACTAATTATACCATATGATACTTTCCTAACCATTTATTCGTTGTATAAAAATGTGCTTCTAATCTGTAAAATATGTATATATTTTTTTCTATCTGATTTGCTTTTCTTAATGTTCCTTTTCCCGTATTATTCTTTTTAAATATCCATCATTATTTTACTAGCTTGCATCATACTTTTTTACATCGCCCATCCGGTATAGTGGTTAGCGACGCTGAATGCTGTGCCGTAGGGCCTGGGTTCGAATCCCAAAGAAGTCATGGATGTTTGTAAATGTATAGTGCCTTCGTGGCATGGTGGTACTCTAAATAGTCATCGAGCCTCAAGTCCTCTCTTGCGATTGGAGGAAGAGGAAGAGAGGTGGGAGGCTCCTAACCACTCCCAGGGTGTTCTCCCTCAAAATTGGGGTGGAACAGAGCCAAATCGTACTGTCAACTGCATGATGCTCAAAGCTACCTCTAACGACAGGCGTACAATATAGCCCGATGCCATGATGAATTTCGTGGACCTCGATCTGACTATGTCAGACAGGTGGCATTAGCAACAATAACTTGCTTTTTTTTACATACTCTGGTCACTAGTCAAAATTGAGACTATTAATAGCCAGTTACGGTAAATTAAAAGAAAATATGGAAAGTAATGTGTAAAAAGTAAACACACAATGCTCCTTTTTCAAAGAATTTTGAATCATTGAAATTTCTAAGAGAAAATTATTTTATTTGTTAGGCTCTGGTATCTGGGAAAAATTTAACCATGGCTATGTATTGTATCCAACGAAAGCTTTAAATCAACACAAATTAAAATGTCAAAAATCCGAAACTAGATGGAGCCACCAGAGAAATGGCTCTCACACTTGGGGATTTGCCATGTATCTGAAGACTTCACTGCCAAATTGCAGCCCATTATAGATAGAAAAATAAGATTGTTCCGCAGTTTAAGATCACCCACGCTGAAAAATTTGATAAAAGTTTTAAATACTTGATTATGTAAATAAGTAAAACTATTTAAAATACTATATTCATAAGAGTGAATGGAACCGCGTTTGAGCCAGTATAATTCAGAGAAGGGTTTTGCTAACTTATTTTTAATTGTTAGGAAATAAACAGAGGTTAACATTAGCAGTGCCTAACACGCAAATTGCATTTCAGTTATTTACTTCAAATTTTAAATTACGAAATTTTTATTCAATACTTCTAAAATATTTCATCTTAAGTCTCTAGATAGAATCTCGTAATTCTTTATTTAAAAAAAAGTTTCATAATTCACAACTAAAAAATATTTATATTTCTCCTGAGATATGCCCATTTTTACAACGATAAACACATCGATGTTAATGCCTCGATATTGAATTTTCATCCAAGATGATACGAGAAATCATGCATTCAGATCAACTTTAGCACACATTTATCTTGTGAGTTTTTATGAGAAAATACTTTAATGCTCCATTGAGAACTTTTAAAAAAATACCCCGAATCAATAGGGTTGACAGCAGGGCACATGCAAATTCCGAGCATCCATAACTGAGAATCCTGAATACTCCCATGAGTGTGTTTAAACTTTATTTATTGGTCATTTTGAAGTTTTCTCAACGGAATGCAAGAAGGAAGTCAGCATCTTAAAACTTTTTTAAAAGTAAGCTTTTACTATTTACTGATTTATAACGCAAGAGAGAGACATTTCTTGAATATATTTTACCTTTAAATACTGAAAAATATTTTTAAGTTATTTAAAATATCGTTTTATTTTATTCAAGTAAGTTAAGGTATCCGACAACTTGCGACAACCGTTTTTTTTTTTGGATAAAATGGAGATATAAGGATTTTTTTTTTGGATTTTAGATTTGTTTAGTACATTTTAAGAAAAATATGCTAAAATTAAGAAGAGAAAACGAAATTATGATAACTAAAATGAAAAAAATGGGTACAAATTGACAAAAACTAACCTAAATGCGGCCCATTCTAAACCAAAAGCGTATGAACAAATTTTCAATTTTTCAATTTTGATGTGTTACTATGTTATTCATTTTTGAAATGACCATCAGGATAAGAGATATTTTAATTTTTACAAAAACAAGAGCAGTTTATCTTAGTTATTATATATATATATATACGAAATTTATAAAAAAAACAAAAAAAAACAGTGGTTATATTAACAAAAGGGACTGTAAATTTTGTAATAAAACAGTGATTGATAAATCTGAAGGTTAAAACACTTCTACTATTATACAGAACGTAGACACAAAATTTCAGTTAATTATTTTCAAAACTTTGTTAGCAATCGCGCGTTTGCCCCGCCTGAACATTTAAAAAAAATCACATGTCCAGTAAAACGCGTTTTAAAGTATGACATCTTGCTTAAAGTAATGACATCTGTTTTTACTAAAACACTTGTAGTTTTTATTTTATTGAATGGAAAATGGTAAACTTGATATTTTAATAAAGCTAATAAGATGGCCTATAAAATAAAATTACAAAAAATGGTCAGTTTTTGGTAAAGTTCACAATTTTAGGGTAGTCAGATACCTTCAATATGCCCAAACAGGACTCAAATTCATGTTCTTCGAACCAATGTTCTGTAATACTTTTAGAATACAATATAAATTATATTTTATTTTACATTAAATTCATTATAGTTAAATTAAAAAAATTTAAAGATAATTTTAATTTATATACCCATTTACATATCTTATATATATATATAAGTAGAGTTTTTTTTTATGAAATTAAAATAAGACATTTACGTCCGATTTTTGTTCTTTAAGGAAAAAAAAATGGTAATATCTCTGAAAATATAGCTTGAAAAATTACTCGAGTAAATAAAATAATTTATTTCTAACAATTAAGAAATAATTCTTTCATCTTTACACATATATCGTATATTTTAGATTATTAAATCTTTCTCTTTTTAATCTTCATAGATTTAGAAAAAACATAATTATTCAGCGATTTTATCATATGTATTATTTTTTATTCATTAGTGACAAATATTTATTATTCTTATATTTACTTCTATTTGTTTGTTTTTTTCATTATTTATACTTTCCTACCTAACATTAATTGTTTTGTTACTATACTCCCTACTGAAAATACATTCAGTTTCTAGTAATTTGGTAATAACAAAACAAAAAAATACTATTAATTAAGCATACTTCCGGATTTAAATTCAAATTTGGTTACGTTGGTACAAAGACGTGTTTTTTTACTAAATAATTAATAACTTCTACACAACAATCGTAAAATTACTTTATTAACCTTATGATTAACCAATTTTTACAATTTTTGTGAACTTTCTTTTTTTTACTTCCAAAAAATTATAGTTACAACTCCCTAGGTACCCGATATTTTCAGTTAATTGTATTTTATTGATATAAACACACTGACGTATTGATATTAGCCTAACATGAAAGTTTAAACGTGAAACAATGTAGAGTTGGCTGGAAATCTATTTCACGGTATTTCTCGCCAAAAATAAATATTTTTCGCTACCAACGAGTCGTTATGTTGAACGACGTAACACATGCAAATTCCAACCTATCGTTACAGGAGCTAAGTGCTGTTTGGCGAGGGTGTTAAAATGTTATTTACAGGTCATTTTTAAGTTTTTCTACCCGGATGCTGGACATAAAGTAGCTCCTAAGTGTTTCCTTTTTATCAAAACGCTTAAGAAGAACACCTTAATGTTTTCTCTTTAACATTTTTTTCTTTATTTATGAAATACAAGATATGTTTTTTTTTAAATTTCAAATAATATGAAAATGTTTTTCTTTTTAGACTGACAATAAAGGAATTCTATGATGCCTAACTATTTTATTTTGGGTTATTGATAAAAGTAAGATAAGTATGTAAGTTAAATCTTTTTCATGTATCACTAGTTAGAATATTATTTTAATTCATCCTGTTTATTAACCGCTTCATGACCGGTCGATTTTTCCTGTCAAGACAAACTCCATTTAGAAATTCTTATAAAATCATTGCTTTATATAAAACACTCCGAAATTTATAGTTTATAATTTTACGTGAATTACAAATGTAACAAAAAAAACTTTTTGCATATCTCAGCTGAACAAAAAAATGTATTTATTAAATTTTTAGTCTGTAGATCTAATCACTTATAAAAAAAATATTTTTATTTTATTTATAACGCCCCGTAACTCTATTGTGAGTCTATTTTTAAAAACACCTTCCTAAGCTGATCTCTGCTCAGCAAAAGTAACACATTATTGTTATATTTTGGTCACTTTACACAATATCTTTATAAATTATAGCCTATAAGTTATTTTTATGTATAAGCTATATTATTGTAAAGTTTCATTAAAATCGATTCAGTTTTTTTTTGCGTGAAAGAGTAACAGATATCCATACATACAAACTTTCACGTTTATGATATCAGTAAGTATAATCATTCCAAATTCCGTAAGTTCCAAATTAAGATAACATAATCCTCAGAATAGGGAAAAAACAATCTTACATATGAAACCGTGTTCCCTTAAGTGATCACATATATGTCATAATGGTCCTAAACGGGTAAAATAGGTGAATTACCACACTTAATAGAGTCAGAAATTTAAAATTGTCTGAAAATATAAGTGAATGATTAAGAATTCAATACCAGCATCTGCCAGTCATTTTTTCTACTTTGAAATTAGTTCTTCCAAGTTAGCTATCTTTCTAGTCAGGTTTTTATCCAAACGAATTTCATATTGCAGTAAATTGTGGACAAGTCGTTTCTTTTGTTGTTTAGTTGATGGAGTATTTATGTATTTGCATGGATTAAGTTTAAAAGTAAAGCAAGTAGAACCGAATTGCTGAATTTTTAATAAATGCATACGAAATCCATTGAGTATTAATAGCATCCACAAATGTTTTCCTGAAATATATTCATAAATACATAATCAACAAATAGTAAATATTGTACATCAGATAGCCATAAACAAGAAAATTCATCATAGAAGGGTGGCAAATAACTGCCTGTGAAGACAGTCAAAAATTAAATATAGAGGAAATTTATACATTTTATTTTTTATTTTTGATAGTAAGTAAAGTGTTTCTTGCATGCAGTTCAACAAAAGTAAATATAGATGCAAGAAGGCTTAATCGACTTGAAGGCTGCGATGAGAAATTCAAAAAGAGATCTCGCACTTGATTAATTTTTTTTTTTTTTTTTGCAAAAGTGAGAAAAGTACATTGGTCTCATTAAGGTATCCGACTACTCAACAACTTTAAAAAAAAATAGAGGTATGGGGATTATTTGAGATTTTGTGATTTGTTTAGTAAATTTTAAGAAAAATATGCTAAAATTAAGAAGAAAAAAAGAAATTATTATTACTAAAAAGGGAAAAATGGGTAAAAATTTACAAAAAATAGCATAAACACGGGCCAAGAGTTCATGAACAAATTTCCAATGTTTCAATTCTGATGTGTTGCTATGGTTATTCATTTTTGAAATGACCTTCAGGATAAGAGATATTTTAATTTTACAAAAACTACAGCACTTTATCTTAGTTGTTATATGAAATTGCTTAAAAAAACAGTGATTATATTAATATAATGGACTGTAAATTTTGTAATAAAACAGTGATTCATCAATTTGAAGGTTAAAACACTTCTACTAATATACAGCACACATACATGAATTTCAGTCAATTGTTTTCAAAACTTTCTGAACAATTGCTGTCTCCGTTTGAGCATTTGCAACAAAACGCATTTCCAGTAAAACGTGTTTTAAAATATGAATCTTGCTTAAAATAATGGCATCTGCTTTTACTAAAACACTTGTAGTTTTTGTTCTAGTGAACAGAAAATGATAAACTGGGTATTTTTATATAGCAAATAAGATGACCTATGAAATAAAATCATAAAAAAATTTGTCAATTTTTGGCAAAAATCACAATTTTAGGGTAGTAGGATACCTTAAACGGATTCTAACATTCAGTGTGCTTACAGCTACAGAAGAGCACATGGATAAAGTTAATAAAGCTTCCACTACTTTATTCATTGATTTTTATGGTACAACTGATACCTTTTCTCAGGGGCAAAGTTAATGAATGAATGCAATCGTTTTACAAAAGTGTTCCCCTCCGGCTCACAATGTGACACTCGAGTCAAAACAATTTCCCTTCCCAACATTACAGCATTAACTAAAGTTTAAAATATCAAATATAAAACATTAACTCAGCTTTGATTACAAGGCAACATAAACAGTCCCGAGCGAACGATTTTCCTTTCTATATATGGTGTTAGACTATTATTTTTCTCTGTTTCTCTTTATTACTTAATTAAATAAGATTAATGAATTAATATTTAAGACGCTGTATTAACATCAAGTGTCATCCATCCACTGCAAGTTTTAAAAAATGTATTCGGGATTGAGTGGATCAATAAAAAGTACTTTATTTACCATTGAAAATTTGTGTGAACAAGGTGTAAAAAAATATATACAGTCGACTCTGGCTAATTCAAACCTTCGATAATAAGAATCTCTCGATAGTTCAAAGAATATGCTCAGCCCCTAGAAAAATTCTTGATATTTCTAACTAAAACAATATGTTTTGGTACACTCAATATTTCGAAGTAAAATCTGGGGCTGACTAGTATAAAACACGAGATAATTCGAAGTGATCTAATAAAACTCTTGACAATTCTAACACTTACTAACATGTACAGTCCTGTAGCAAACAGGTTGGAGATTTATATGTTTTGTGTTCTCTGCTTGTCTTCCCTGTAACTTGGCCCCTTTGAGAACCATCGGAGTTGATTGACTCCGCTAACTCTGACAGAAGCTAAAGTGTCACTAAACAAACTAAGCAACTTTTCTCTTCAAAATCATGTTAATGCAGATTTTTTTCAAGCATCATTAATTCTAGCAAAATCTTTTGACAAAGTTAGGTTGAATGCCAAAAAGCATAAAAAGGTAACATATTTTTTCGTCAAAAGAATTAATTGTGTATAGTATGTATTCTTTTAATAGTTGTTTTTAATACATAAGTGTGTATTCTTTTAATACAGAAGTTATAACTTCTGTATAACATTTATACTGTATAATAAGTACTTTAAAATAATTTCTAACATATGTATACAATTGTTGTTTTATTTCTTATTTTCAAATTTTAATGTGTTAAAAAAAATTATCTTCGTGTACTTTGGGAGTTTTTTCCTGCCCTCTTGATAATTCGAGGTTTCCATTGATACCTTCAACTTCGAATCATCGAGAGTCGAGTATGTACAAGGGAGAGTGTGAACTGATATTATAAATTGAAAAATGTATGAATATGATGATAAAAATAATATGATAAATATATAATGATTAATATGAAGAAAAATAATGAAGAACTATGATAGATCGTGGAAACATAGCAATATGTGTGCCAAATCTGTAAGTAGTTTAGTATAGAAGAAAAAAAATGAGAGTTTAAATGTTGCTCATTGAGTATTAAAAAAAAGAATATCAATAAAATTCATTCCAGCTTGAAAAGAAAAGCTTTTGAGAATAGCAAAAATATGCAAAAACTACCTTCAACAGTTATTAAAAATATTTTTAATCAATTTATTTTTGAAATTGCTTGAGATGTATACCGTAATTAGTCACTACTATCAAAGGTCATGCATTTGTATCTTTCCGTCTTTATGCCAGCTGTCTCACGTCTCGTATATCAAATTAATATTCCTTTTCCCCACTTTAGATTTACATCAATAGAAATGTGCTTTTGTGAACATATCACAGTTATTTCAGGAAAGATTTTCAAGTCAAACAGTATTGCACAGAAGCTGCAGAAGTTAAGTAAATAGAACATTTACTTAGAACCCACTTAACTATAAACTACTAAATATTCTACTTTGTTTTGCTGATTTTAGATGTCTCACGAGCCCTTTATATGTTTTTCGTATTCATTTCAACAAAGGACAAAGATAACTTTGTTCTCATTGATATATAGTTTTCGTTATGTAGTCAAGAAACAGAGTTGTGCTTTTATATAAATTAAATATAATAAATGTAATGGGTGTCCCTGACATCCATTGGTGAGTGGGAGTTAGAAGAAAATTAGCCATAATCAACAGAAATATAATTTATAAATCATAATAATTTTATGCATCGGATCCTACACTAGACACTTGCAGGCACTTTCTTCGGCTTGAGCAATGTCGTAGGCTCCACGCTCTGTAATCTTTAATGAATTCCACTCCTTTTCAATCTTCAACTAACAACTAATTCTCAAACTTCATGTTAACTCCTATTTGTACAGTATCCACTTCAGCGTGCCAACAACAAAGTGTCAACAACTCACTTACTGCCAACTCACGAAAACCGAATTTATATAATATACCTCATTTACATAAATCACGTTTAATTACTCGATGAAGGTTGGTTGAAATAGATATTTACCTTAAAGTTATAAGAAGGGATTAGTGGAAACGCGTATAGATCCGTCACAACCTACTTACAAAAAGTGGAAAATTCTTCACATTAAAAGCATGTTTGAAACACCACAACGGCTCAGCTGACATAATAGAGACTGTGGGAATGGTTCGTATATTTCAGGGCTTTGTAAGTCATCGTTCTGTGAGGTATATATTTTAAATCGGGGATGGTGATTCAAAAACATCCTCATCTATCACTGCATCTAATCCATATGGAAAAGATATCTCAGTTTCAATAATTTAATGTGTTGGACATGTTCAAAAAGGGATGGATACTCGTTTACAAAAATTGAAACAGATGAGCTCCAAGCTCAGTTATGGGAAGTCTATTGGTGGAAAGGGAAGGTTGACCGACAGAATGATTGACTTAATTACAGCGTACTGTACATGTGAAATCCGACAAAATAAAACATGCCTGTCAGATATGCGAAAAGCTGTTTGGGCTGTATATTTCCATCTACGTTCCATCGACGAAGAATCATTGAACAGTTTTTGTCCTGTAGGGCCTAATTCATACTGTAAATATCAAAATTACTTATTTCAGGGCACTGTGGAAACTTTTAGACACAATAACAAACTGCCAGTGGCAAAAATGGAAGCCATAAAACCTGTATTCAGTGATATGTCCCAACCTAAACTTCTTCAAAAAGGTCTAAGCGGTAAAACCCAAATTAATAATGAATCCATTAATTCATTAATATGGAAGTTAGGACCCAAAATTCCAGGTTGTGGTACCAAGATTGTCAAAATTTCCACATATGAGGGAATTTTCATTTTTAATGTTGATAATTAAGTCACACACACACACAGACTGTAGAGCGACATTTTAATCTCCGCACAAAGAAAGTGCGACCTGCTAAGCGAAGGCTGTTTAAAGCTAGCTGAAAAGGAGGAAATATCACATGCCTGTGGCGAATTTTAAGTTTTAACATATTAAAATCATGGTAATACACTGCATTTATACCACAAATCAAATCAAATAATTTAATAGTTTTAATAAGTATTTGTTGTATTAAAATTACATATAAAAAATAGCAATTTTTTTTTTAAATTTAAAAGTTAAATTTTAGACACTTATAGTTTACTAAAAATTTTTAATCAGTGTTTCACGCTATGTAATTTTAAAGAACACAATTTCCAACATTGACCAAAAAATCATCCAAAAATATTGGTAACTTTTTTATAAAACTGCGAGCAATGCATATCACTTGAAAAAAGAGAACCAAAATTTATTTTTGCAATTATCCAATTAAAATTTTACCTTAAAAATGGGTTCGTTTGATATGTTTTAAGTAAAGTGATATCTATTTGTTTATTCCACCAAAATGAACATTCCAGGAAACAATAATTAAAAAAAAATTATAGAGCTTTCAAGTTGCATACCATTTTAACCATTTTGGCTTTTTAAAAGGTATGTGACTCCTTAAAATATTGGACCAAAAACGAGGTAGACGAGACATTTAATATTTAATTATGAGTAGAATCACTTACTTTTGAAACGCGTTTGGTAATTCCCTAATCTTTAAATAATCGTAACTTCTATCTCAGGTAATTGACACCTGGTTGATTTGATTCTAATTCAAATATTTTATTGACTGAACCGTCTTATATATTTACCTGAACCTATATTATATATTTATTAATTAACCGACGAGTTGCTCTCGTATAGCTTTCAATAACTTAACGCCAATCATTAACGTCTATCATCAAGCTCCTAACATCTCTCTCTATCTCGAACCTAAAAGTTAATGCTTAAAAATACGACATGATTTACATAAACCGCATCTTCTTCTTCGGGGGAAAGTTTTCAATTGAACTACATTTAAAGTAATACATTTTCCCTAAGAGAATTAGTAAGAGGGACGCGAATAGGCCCTTTACATATATATAAAAAGAAACATAAGTTTAGCTAGATTTTTGATTTCACGCAATATTCTAACTACACAAATTTCTTATTTGTGTTTTATATTTTATTTCAAAAAATATTTGCAATTATTCAAATTATTTTCCATATCAAGTGTTTCCTTTTACATGCCTCCGAGGTTAATGAATTTTATAATTTATCAAAATGAATAATAATAATAATTTAGTCCTTGCTTTCGTCCTTCGCTTGTGTCTGAATTCTAGAATTTGGTAATTATCTATGTTAATTTTATACAAGACTACATTTTGTCTTCGCTATGTAATATTCATACCGCTCAAATATGCTCTCTCGATAATATTTCTACTCTTCTAGTACCATTATAAATTTATTCATACTACTTCAAAACATGTATGCACTTGATTCATATTTCCCTGTTAGAAAATTCTCTTTGGTCCGCAATTTCAGATATAGAGTAATCCATCAGTACGGAACTTGTTATCAGACTGTCATCAAACGCGTCGAAATCACGCACTCTTCCCATTACAATGTTCAAAACGAGAATATATCTTAGAAGGAGTGTTGGCAGATGCAATATAACTATTGAACTTACCATAGACAGTAACCTACCAAAATTATATATCGCGCTGTGCTACCTTATATTTCAAGTTGGATATTCTACAATCATTATTAGCTTCTATCGTGAATATATATGCACTAAACGTACATTTTGATACGTAGGTAATTTTAGCAGATTTATTTATTTTTTATTAAAATAGCCATTTGAATTCCCTTTTTTTTATATTTTGGCAATGCTATCATCATAAAAATATTAACTGGCGTTTCGAGAAGAAAATTAAATATGCCTAGTAATTGTAAAGGTGAAATTAAAATAAACTTTCTGCAAAATTGAATTGCCGGAAAGAATATTAAATCTGCAAAATACCTTTAAAATTGAATTTTGAAATAAAGAAAAATCATATAACTGTGAATGCGTTCTATTTGAAGCCTGGTCCTTCGCCGTCCTGCCTACCTAAGGGTGTGTGTGGGGGGGGGGGGGTAAAGCATCACCATAAACTTCCATAATAATAATTATTTTATTACTATACAAGCACACTAATCAACCACAGGTGAAACTACAAGAGGAGACCCTAGGAGTGATATAAAGAGAGCAATCTACACTAAGTAAACAAGCGCTAGTAATCTGCTTAATTTAATCTAATCTACTCTATCTTGGATTCTTAATTCTTAATCCACTAATTTATTATAGTAGCAAACACCTTCCTTAACTCCTGTTGGGATAGAGAAATAAATCTCGCCTACGTATCACTACAACAGTTCCTCTGCTCCTTATATCTTACATTTACAAAACCTTGACTTTATTTAGTCAAATTAATCTGCATATGAAGGTTTCTTCTTAAGGGCTGACTGTGAATTAACGCGAAAGCTAGCCGCAAAGTTTCCCCGAGAGAATTATTTAGAAGGTCACGTATAGATCCGTCACATAACTTTATTTTATTTTCTTTCAACATACCTTGCAGATGAGCTTTAATCAATGCATTTCAGTTATGTGTGAGGTATTATTATGAAGTTATACAACTTAAAAATCACACAACCAAGAAGTGTTACTGAAAACTACTATGTTTGTAATACTCCAAGTATGATAAAATTCTTACTTCTTTACCTTAATAGGCATCGAATCAGTAGATTAGCATCAAAATAATTATATCATTAATCCTTTTTTCTTCATGAAGATTTTCTATGAATTTATACTGATCTTTTAGTAATTATACTCAATATATATGTGCCTTCTTTTTTATACTTTTAAAATAATACATATGGGGGGGAGGGTGAGTATTCATTGATGTTGCATTGTAAAGCAAAGGGAAGGGAAGGACCTCATCATTTTGATCCGGAATCAACTGACGAGGACGACACATGAGCAGATACCTTTCCCTTTAAAGTATCGCACTATGCAAACGGGAAGAATTTGAAAATTGGCAGACTCAAAGTGTATCAACAGCCTACACATGGGCTTTCTGTTGCACTGGGGCTCGAGCTAAAGACACACCGTCCACGAGTTCTTGATCCTAACCACTAGGTTTCGGTGGCCACACATGTTGAAATTAAGAAAATATTGAACAATTCATAATTTTTGTTACTCTTTCCAATATATTTTTTCTGAAAATAGTTATGTACTCAAGTAATGCATTAAGATAAATGGAAATTAAATAATGCAATAATGTTATGTATTTAATAATATATATTTGCTAGTATCTTCAATACATTAAAAAAAAACTGAGTGTAAAGAAACATGCTTGCTGTTGTTCACTGATATTTTCGGCATTTTAATAGTTTGTAAAAGAAAAAAATATAGTTAAAAAATTATCCTTATTTAATAAAAAATTTAAAAAATATTAATAATTTTTTTAAATTTTTGCTAAATGCTTTTTAAAATTGTGTGTATTTGATTCTACATTGATAAAAAACATGCAAAGATATAATCACACGGTAGATTTTCGTAATAAGTGACCCTTCAAATAAAGTATTATTTAAAATTTACGATGCCTTTATCTATTAACTATTAATTAACTATCAATTAACTATTGTTTAGTTTATTTTTAGTCTTTTGTGTTTAGCTTATTATAATTTAGTTTTGCTTAGTTTTAGTTTTGTTAGTTTTTATATCTTTGCCTTAAATAAAATTTGAAGAAATAGCATCAAATTGATTAAAATGTTCTTTAATTATTTTTAAATCTCCTTTTTGGATTTGATTGTTACCAAATATATTTGTCGCAACATAAAGTACTAGGAAGAATCAAAGTATGCAATTTATATTTACATTGTATTTCTTTCATTTCTTGCAAGAAAGTTAATGATGTTTAATTTACCAAAATGCTTAATGTACAGCATTTCAGGCTAATTTGAAGATCTTTTTTTTTCTATTTAACACCCCACCACGATTGTTATTGCGACTGCGAGCAAGAATATATACAATGTACTAAAACACCTCCTTATTTTAAACAATAATACGTTCCTGAGGGCTACACTTCATCTTGTACTCAATCGGCTAACCCTTTAATCAAACATGATAAGCTTGCTGAGACTTTGTTTCATTTATTACTCGGTATAAACAGCATTTGTATATCAATATAGTTCATAATGTATAACTTTTGAATAACTCCTTTCAAAATACAGGCGCACAAAATTAAAAATTATATATTTCTAATAATGCTATTAAAATTCATTCGCTGATTCAAATTTTGACTCAAATTTACTTAGTATAAATGAAATAAGAAATACATTTTTATCATTTCTAACATCATTAGAAATCAAGTATTTATAAAAATTCATTGTTTGCTCATATTTAGAATTGGACTTATTTTCGAGAGCAAAATTTATGTTAGAATACAAATTATTTTTCTTAGTAATGAATTATAAATTCGGGGTTACTTTTTATGTGAATGTTAATATAACCCAGAGATCTTATAATTATATAAATTTACTTAAAGTATTATACATTTAAATCTAATTGTTCTAAAATTCTTTCAAAATTTTTTCCTCAGCCGCAAGTGTAAGAAAAGATTTATGGACAAAATGCTGACTCTGAGAATTCCGAACATACAAAAACATAAATAAAAAGCTATTTTGCATTACTTCAAAAAATTTTTCTTCTTCCGCATTTGATTGATGTTCTCTGAAAACTGTACCATAGTTATTCGCGGGACAAGTTTTATGTATTTCTTAAAATACATGCAGCGTATTTTTCTGTGTATTAGAATATGTCAGAATTTGAAGCTCAAACTTTGAGCACATATTTATAAAGAAAAATAGCACATTCTGAAAAAACATTTTTTTTGTAAGGAAGGAATTACTTTAAAAATAAAATGCATTATACATATATATATATATATGTGTAACAGAACAGTGATTCCCAAAGAGATCTATAGACCCCAGGGTTCTATGACAACCTGCAAGGGGTCCATGTCAGCGAAAAAATAATTTGGGGGTCCATGAGGTGTGAATGGGGTGTCTACGATAGTGACTC
This sequence comes from Trichonephila clavata, assembly GCA_019973975.1. Lineage (NCBI taxonomy): Eukaryota > Metazoa > Arthropoda > Arachnida > Araneae > Nephilidae > Trichonephila > Trichonephila clavata. Next base: position 187,996 of record BMAO01017818.1, read on the forward strand.
TGATTAAATCAGAACATGATTTTAATTTTAAAAGAATATTTAATCAAGTGGAAAACAGATTTATTAACTAAATTTATATAAATGAAGTTAATTTGCAGTTACAAGAGCCGTTATTTTGGCGTTTCTTGCCAGAAGGGAGTATAACATTGAACGTTCCGAATTTTTCTAGTTTCTCAATTTGTCACATACAATCTGCCAGGAAAAGGACGTTTTAACCTACGATCAACATTTAAATACTATTTATTCATATTTTAAAACTAGGTTTGAGAATACTTTACCTGTGGTAATACCATAGTAGGCAATGAATTAATATGATCACATTGAAAGAAAAAACAAATATCATATTACAAGAGGAACTGATTGTAATAGTCAATAAGAAGGTCTTAAAGTAAAATTTAGAAACACGGATATCAGCAAATATAAAAGCACCAGATTCATCTCTCCCATTGAAAGCATTTGTTTGTTGCTGAGTTACTTTAAGTAACATTCATTTTATGAATTAATTAAACTTTAATTTAATTAATTAACAAGTACGTCTTAGGTGTCAAACCCCATACTTCACTACAGTTAGAAAATTAAATATTTTAAAATAAGTATAGTTCTATACCATCTGACAAAAAGACATTTAAGTTGATAAACTTGCAAAAATTCTTTATTAGGTAAGTGGGGATCAACCCAAAACCGAAAAACATGGCAAGGAATCTATGAGACAAAAAAGTTTAGGAACTTCTGTTACATATATATAGAATATACTACATGACCATAATATGTAATTATCCCTTTAAAAGCTAGGATTCTATCCAAGTACTTTTTTTTTATTGTTTCTTTAAACATTTTTGGTAGTATATGCTTTATGTAAATTACAAAGGAGTTTTTTCAAAAATAAAAAAGAACCATTCGAGTTTGTGAGTAAGTGTTTTTGAACATCACACTATAAAGCTATTGGCAATAGACCTCGTTATCTTGAACCATGGTTCAGTAATGAGGACTACACTTGAGCTGGAACTCAGCTTCCACACCACGCCAAGAACAAAAAGAAATTCTGATGTAAGTTTATTATTATAAATGTTAAGGTAAAAGGAAGGAAAACACTTTTAAGACACAGTCATTCTCAAATTGTGGGGGAGAGTAGGATTATCTCCCCAAGGGGGAGATAATCCTACGTGGGAGTGCAAGCATGTCAAAAATAAAAGATTATTTAAAAAAAAATTATTATTATTTTACTGGAAGGAAGCAAAACAATATATATTGATACACACAGAAAAATATGATAGTAAATTATACGTTGAATGCTTATTGCAATCGTTCCAATTTAAGAATTAAAAAGGAAAAGTAATATACTTATCCTATTACTTAAGTAATATATATTTTAAGAGTAAGTTACTCTTAAAAGTAACTTACTTAAAATATATATTACTTAAAAGTGATATACACAAAATTGAATACTTACCCTGGCAATTTTCACAGCTTATAATTAGGGTGTATTGTAGATTTACGTCAAAATATAATACATTATTATTGCATTCAATACATTCTTATTGTATTGGGGGAAGGTGGCCTAAGGAAAATTATGACTGAAAACTGGGTCGCAAACCTGAAAGTTTGAGAAGTACTGTTTTAAGATGTCATAAATTAAAATAAAAGTAGTAAGTCTAGAAGCTTGAACGGTAAATCGTCAATTTGACGAGATTCGAATTCAATTCATACGTCACAATAAACAACACGATTAAGACAAAAATAACTAGTATGAAACATATTATTTAAACATTTGAAAAATATTTTGCATTTGATAATTCACAAGTTCTAAAATTATGGTTATTAAGTCAAAGTCAAGAAAGGATGCAAAGAATTTTATACAAGAAAATTAGTAGTCTGCATTGAAAATTATTGTGTATTTCAGTGTACTGAGCTATTAGGTATTTAGTAAATTTCAAATTGTTCTATTTATGTAGAAAAATCACAGAAAAAAATCTTCAGCAAGAGATCATAAAATGATTGAATAATATTTTACACAAAACTAAATGAAATCACATTTATTAAATAAAACAAAGAAGAACCTCACTGAATAGTTGATAATTGCTGTAGATATCAAAACATTTGCATGTTATATGCGTCGTTTATATTTCTTACTTCTTATTCTTATAAAGTTTTTTTAATTAAATTTGTAAAGTTTAAGGATGTAATTATATAATTCATATCAAATAAGTTTGAACCGATTAAATAAGTTCTCTAAATCATTTCACAAAAGCCTTTAGTTCCAAATCTAATTCGGTAGAGAAATTGAAATTTGGAAAAGTTTTACCTCCAAACCACTTGAAACAAAAATAAATACTCTGGGAGTTTCTAGGAATGATATTTTATAATTGTAACGTTAGTTTAAATGCAAAATGGACAAAACTTTATAGCAAGTATAATAAAAATCAATTTGCCTGTGCTTTTAGCTTTAATGGCATACAAAACATTGCATTGAAATCAACAGTAGAAAATGTAATTATTGTCATATAAAATGTTCAGATTTGAATATATTTACAGCTCACAAAATTAGCTGTTCATGAAAACTCGATCTTCTTAATGGACAAATTTTCCGTTTTATGGTTCTGAATAATTGTGTGTGTGTGATAATGTACTATCTTCCCTTGTTCCCTTGTTCTATCTTCCTTGTAATGTTCTCTCCCCTGACTATGAAAACTTCATTTCAAGTAAACACGCTTTTTGAAATTAATTAGCTGAGCAGTATGGTAAACAATGTGACCATTTTGGGTGGCCGCGGTAGCCAAGTGGTCCAGTCATCGGATCGTGGCAGCATGTCATGAGTTCGATCCCAGTACCACTGAAGACCCACCGTGTAAGGGCGCGATGCATGGTAAATCTGTCGAGAGCTCAAACGTCCTCCCGTTGGTGTGGTGTGGTAGTTAGGAGAGGGGGTGCCAGCTCAGGTGTCTTCCGCGTCACTTGACCATGGTTCAAAATGACGCGGACCGTCCCCAAAAGCACTCGAGTAGCTGAACAGTGGGGCGTTAATATTCACTCACTCACTGGGACCATTTTGGTGCCCGAAACATAAAAATTCAGCTTACAAATTTCTTTAATTTCTGTATTATGAATTTTAATAAGATAATTGTACTGTTACTAAATGAAAAAAAATCTAAAGCATTTTAAATAATTAATGTTGCGCTATTTATTTATGATATAGAGAAAAATTCTTCTGAGGTATTATTTTTAAAAATATTAAACCCTTTATAACAGAGGAAATTTATGAAATCCCGCTCTCCTTAGTGCCACCGTTTTTCACTTACACGCACATTGTTACGCTTTGAGAGAGGCTATTTTGGAACCTCTAAATTATTTACATTCACTTTAAAAAAGAAAGAAAAAGAAAGTATAAGGATGAAATAATAACATGCAAATGCAAATTTAAACTTATAAAGCTACAGGATAATAATTTTTTTTATAACTTAGGCGTTTGTTGATATATCTTGAAACATGAGTGAGCACATAAACCAGCACCGCATTCAAGGCACTAATAATGGAACCCACGGTGAATATATATATTCTTTCCTTAAACAAACACAACATTTTCTCGAAGCACTTTCTTCAAAAATGAGAGCTAAAAAAGATCACGACCTACTCAAAAGGAAATAGCAAAGGAAGAAGTAATAATGCTTAGTTATGAATTTCATCGTTTTTGGAATATACTCTTTCAAATGTTTCCCTTATCTCTTTTCTGAAATAAGTAAATTCTTTGCAGACACTGTCTTTACCATTTTATTGTATTCCAAAACTATGGGACTATTTTTTAACATAGCATCACAATGCAAAAATCGTACTTTGAAAGGACGGATATGTACGCTAGGACCACTTAATGCAGCCACTGCGTGAGATGGATATAAATCATAGTGGCATTTAAGAGGTTAAATTTATCACAAGAAAATAAATAAGATAGTTAAAAGAAATTTTATATAGTTATATAATGATGACAAAAACACTAACATCCAGCACTGCCAGAACTTGTGTACGTTTCAGATAGTGTAATGCGTGGCATGACAAAATAAGTTTGACACATACCAATTATGTGATCAGATCCGAAGCAATTTCTTTGGGTACATGAACATTGCAAAAGTAAAGTTGCAAAATCATGTTTGATTATGTCTCCATGCAATTAAAATGCCGACAGCGAAAAGAGATAAGAGATTACCTTATTTATACAATGAAAATTGTGTCGTCGAAATCTGTATCATTACACAAATATACATTCAATAACCTTGAGAATGCACATTTTGGATAAATGATATTCCATGCAAAATTTCGAGATGATTGAATTAATTTTTAAGTTGTTTTGGTTTTTCAAACCACTTAACTAGAAACAGTTTTAAGTTAATACCCCATTCTCTTGGCGATTACATGAAGCAATGCGATGTAAACATAAAAAATTATTATTCAAATGTATTCATAGTAGAACTACGTGAAGGAGAATTTCATTTGGAAATGCATGTTAACACACACACTGATCAAATACAAAATGAAACATTTTATAAAACTGAATTAAAAACAGATTTCCAATGTAGATATTTTACTTTTAACTATCTAATGAAAGAAGTTGTAAACTATTCTTTTATTTTAATTTTAAGACTAAAATTCAATCACTTATTTTATATAAATACAAATAAGTTATTTTTTTGCATTATTAAATCAAACGTTCAATATTACACCACATCTAATAGTTTGATTTTACTTGATAATAATAAATTAGTGAAAAACACAAACCAAACTTTTTTTATGACTGGAATAAAAATACTATGAACAAAGAAATGTATTGTTTATAATCATTCCACCGCGCGAGAAAGATTTTTAATGACAGCTATTAAGTCCCAAGACATATCATTTACTGATAGATCAGTCTTTTATCAAGCAATAAATCTCTTTCTTCCATGGACCATAAGAATTTATCCAACCAACTGCTTATGAAGATGAAATGATTGCAGAATGACAAATGGGCGTCTTAATTAGTTTTCATTTTGTCCTGCGTTCTAATAAACTTGAGTCAATGTAATTTAGAACATTTCTTTTTTTAACTTTTATTACATAAAAAAAATTAATTAAAAATGTTTCGTTTCTACCATAATCCATACCACAAATTGAGTGATAAAATATATAATATGATATAAAATGAAAATATCTAAGCACTTAAAATGTCTTTCTTTAAATGGGTGGCATCTTGCCGACACGGTATGTTCCCAAGACTAAAAACCATTTCTTTGATGGCACCATCTGGTGGAGGCTCCTGTTACCAATTTAACTCTAATTCTCGTTGGATGCTAAATGTTGTCATGATTTTTGTTTTGCTGAGAGTATGGATACTCCCAGGATCGTTTACATGCAACATAATCTTAAAGATGCGTGCTTTTCACATCCAGAAAATCTATCGACTGCAGCTGGGATCGTTACCGCAAGCTTCGCCTTCTGAGGCGGGCATGCTACTTATATGCTACCAAGCTGATTTACTCAAAATATCATCTGAATGATTTTTTTATTAACAAAAATAATCATAAATGATTTGACTTAATAGAACTCACTTTAAATAAAAAATAATTATTTCAAAATGAAAATATTAGTAAAAAAAAATGAAATTCTTGAACAACAGAAAAAGTAATACGTCTCTTTGCAGTGGCGCATACAAGGGGGGTGTCCTAGGGGCCCGGACACCCCCAAGGCCCTTCAGTTTTTTTTCGACTGATGATAATCCTATATATATAGCGTAAAATTTAATTTACTTATAATGAACAATATATTTTATTAATTAATGCTAATTATTAATTCAATGATTTATTATTTACTGTTTTTTGTTAAGTCGACAAAAGCAGAAGAATCAATGGGTGTTGTCTTGAGGTATGATGATACGAGTTGGGGGATTTTCGATCATGGACCCCTTCTTTGAAAACATTTTGTGTGCGCTACTATATCTCTTTGATAAATATTGCTTTAATCAAGAATTTACTTTTTGAATACTATACATGTATTAATCCCGTATAACTTTAGAATAAAAAACTTCTTTTGGCGACTCTTGCGTGATTCAAAGGAATAGCAAAATCTGAAGACAGGAAACCAGGCGCAAGTTTTCTTTTTTCTCCTTTACCATTGTGACGGATCTATACGCGGTTCCACTAATCCCTTCTTATCTATTTAAGGAAATTATTTAATACAACCAACCTTCATCGAGTTAGGAAACGTGATTATGTAAATGAGGTATATTATATAAATTCTGTTTTCGCGAGTTAGCAGTTAGTTGTTGACGTGTTGTTGTTGACACGCTGAAGTTGATACGTTGGAGTGTGCAAGTAGGAGTTAACACAAAGTTTGAGAATTAGTTGTTAGTTGAAGATTGAAAAGGAGTGGAATTAGTAAAAGATTACAGAGTGTGGAGCCTATGACATTTGATCAAGCCGAAGAGAGCACCTGCGAGTTTCCAGTGTAGGATCCGATGCACAAAAAGTTCAGGTACTGCGCGTTTGATTAAGTAGAGGCTAGTTTATTAGTGTGCGACGTAGTTATATTTGAGCGTATTTAAGCTAGGGTTTGCAATCCCGTGTTATATTTTCAATCCCGGGATTTCGGAATTACATTAACCAAATCCCGGGATTAGGATTGGACTATTTATTAAAATTACTTATATATTAGCATAGTTAAAATTGCATAATAAAACTGAAAATAGAATTAAATATTGATTTAAAATTATTTTAATGAACGAAATAAAAAAATTAATTCATCATAAAAAAAACAAATAAAAATAGTACATAATAAAATTTTTTTTTAAAAAAAAGCATTTCTTCATTTCTTGTGCTGTAAATAAGCTTATAAAAACACAGCTCCTTCAGCGTTTCATCGTTAAAGCGGCTTCTTATTTTCGTTACAAACTGCCCTGCTGAAGAAAATGCATGTTCCGATTCTTTACTAGTAGGTATTATCGTGATTAAATAGGAGTATGTTCTTTTCAGGTAGTCACCCCGTCTCCCTCCATTTTCAAAAAAGAGACATTTCTTTTTGAACTTTTGATGACAGTGTCTCAAATTTAATAACCTGCATTGGTGCATATCCCTCTTTAATAACTCTATTTAGTACTTCTGCTACACTAAATGGTTTTTGTGCACATAAATTGATTCAGTTTCTGAATCCGAATATGAATCAATTTCAAGTGTTACCTCATTTGAAATTAAAGATCTAGTTGCATGGGCTATTAGTAACGCAATGGGATTTGAAGTGTCTCAAGTCTTTCAAGCAGGTCCACTATTAATTAACGGCATTTAAATGAAGAAGGAACTGTGTCAAAATCTATTCTTGAGATGTTGTTTATATTATTGTGTAAGCATTGCAGTGAGCCACTTATATCTGTGCGACTTTCTCCCATACGAGAAATGAGAGCAGTGCATATATATTTTTTTTACCTATAGCATTTATAACTGCACAAAAAACTTCTACGTACATATTTCATATACAAAATATAAATTCTTGAAGAATTAAATTCTTAAAAAATGTTTATGAGAAAATTGTTTTAAATATAATTTAGACAAAAATTAAATCTTGTAATTAGTTGTTTTAATCCCGGAATTTCGAGATTGGAATAATTATCATCGGGATCTTGGGGCTAAAGCCGGATTAGATATCTTCCAAAAATTTTAATTGCCTCTGTCCAAGTTAACTGACACCGGACATCCTGAAGGTGGGAGAAATATCCGTTTTCTGACCCCACTCGCGATGAGGAGAAAGTTACAGATGAAAATAAGAGAAAGCATATCAAATTACCCGGTTTAACATACACGCCCGCCTTGAAACCTTCAAAGTTTAAACACGTAAGAAAACTGACACACACATTAAACGTATAAAATACAAAAAAAGTAAATAAGATACAATAAATGTGACACCAGATTCACAATACTCTGAAAAAAAATTTCGAAATATAATTCGGACAAAATTAAATCCCGGGATTAGTTATTCTAGTCCCGGGATCCCGGGGCTGCAAACCCTAAATTAAGATGTCTTAGATTCAGTTGAGGGTCTCTAGTAGTATGCCCGTGTTATAGAATCTCACCTCCGCACTCTACTATATTTCAGCTACCTTAATTAGAATTGTAATGTGTCTGATTGATCATAAGAATTAATAAATTAATTAGATTGAAACCATGTCTGTGGATTATTCTGTTTCTCCCACACAACTAGCCAGGTTTACAGGTAGACAAGAGGGTTCGGATGTAAGAGGGAACCAACTGTTATCACACCATTAGCTTAATATAAAACAGTTCCTTTTTGAAATGCAATGAAAATAAACGAAACGCGTGATTAATATTTTCAAAATGAGTTTCATTAATTGTTAAAATTCACTGAGTACCAGATACGCTGTACATTTTTAAGGCATAGAATCAATTAGGTTATAAAAGCGGATAATATTTTAGTAGGTTTTATTAAATTTTATAAAAAAAATGTTTCAAACTCCGCCAAAACGAAATTTTTTGAAACACTTGAAGTATGTTTCTTTCCTTGCCAATACATTTTAAATCAAATTTATCGTCAATCTGGTAACCTTACTCATATCTTCTAGGGTTGCCACAATCTTATTCATGTTAATGCTGGGGGTACTTTCTCTGTAAGACTCTTTTTCCCATAATTACTATATAATTGTAAGGAAAGCAGCATACTTCGTGAATTTCAATACTGAAATGCGTTTGGATGGATGAAGTATATATTTTTACAGATCTTATAAAAGTGCACACACACACACAACAAAAATATCTTACTTCCTTCAAAACATAAAAAAAAAATTATTAAGTTGAAATATGGTATTTTCAGAAAATTTGTGAAAACATCAATACAATATTTTTTTAAAAAGTGCATTTCGAATCTGATGTTTAAAAAGAGATTGATAACATGTATGATTTGCCGGCTGGGTGGCGTGGTTGGTTTATCACTGGCCTGCTGCACCGAAGGTTGCGGGTTCAACCCCGGCCCAAGTCGGTGGATTTTCATGATGCAGAAAATATACAGAGCACAGTTCGTATGATTATACGGTATGTAAAAGGTCCCTAGAGTGTCTGTTTGGCTTTGAATGCTCTCGGCAAAATTAAATGATAGTACAAAATTCGCATCGTCAAGAGCTCAGGTGCCTCCATCTGTGGAGGAAACTGGGCGTCAAAATTACTTGCTGTAATTGGTATCACCTATATGGGGCCGCGCTAAAAAGTGATACCAGTTCTTAGGGAATGCACTAGGTCTGCAAAGGTTTAAAATTATAACGCGCAGCCCCATTGAAAAAAAACGTGTATGATTTCAATTCTCATAGTAACTTTCTTATTTTTGTTTGAAAATAAACAAGTTTTATTTCAATGATGAAAATTACAATCTTTGAAATGCATAATATTTATTGCATTTTGTTTGTAATTCAAAATGTGCTCCAAAAGTTAAAACAGGAACATTCGAGTAAAACTTTATGTGGGATGAATATGTCGTGCCCCAGTCCTATCTTGGACTTGGTTCACATTGCCCGGCCCGCCTGGTGTAGAAGGAAACGTATCATCACCAACAAAAGCCATAACAATAATTATTTATTGAAGACAGACAAACACAATTAACAAGCACAAGTTCAATCTATAAGTGGAAACCTTGGAGTGATTATCTAATACCTAGATTAATCCTGATACTCAAATCTAACATTCAACCCTAATATTCCCGTCTAAGTAATCTCAGCTATCAGAATTGACAAGGAGACGAACTCTTGCTAACCTCAGGTCAGTACTTAATTTGATTCCTTTAATGACTAATCTAATACTTTGCTATAATACTATCAAATACACGTAAAGCTCGTTGAAGTGATCCGTAGACGATACTTACATTTAGTTTGGCAATTGCTTCTCTCTCTCACTCTTACGAAATCTAGACTTTATATAGTCGAATTAATTAGCATATAACTATCTCGTGTTTTTCCCGAAGAGGCTGTCAAATAGAATAAATGCTGGCCCCAAAGTTACCCAAGAGGATTAGTTTGGAAATTAACGCGGATAGACCCATCACAAATATAATTTTTTCACGCAAAATTTTTATAAGTAATACGATAATCTATAAAAAAATAAGTTTGGTAATCTTTCAAAACTATATTCAGAAAAGTATCCCTTTTCTCGTCTTTCTCTGCACATTATAAAACGAATTTGAAATCTTAGCATATTCTTTAAGAACAATCAGTAGGGTGAAAACCTTCGGGAAATCGATTTTGAGTTTTTGATATTTCTAAAATCCCCAAATCAAGACCTTTCCAATGATATAAGATATACTTGCCATTTTATTAATTAGAAGTAGGCTAAAAAGATTTTAAAAAAATAATCAGCCGATGAGCCACGCCCCCTTTGACAGATAGAAATGTAAACACTGACTTTTTAAATCTGAGAAGCTCTTACAAAGCCACTCCCTGTTTTATTTATTCATACGCAATTAACTCTAGAATGACTGCAATCGTAACTCTTAGGATTGTTTACCTATTTTGGAGCGCATACACGTTTATCGTGTTTGCGTTTAAGATTTAAATATTTAAAATTTCTTAAGTTCACAAATTATGAAATTTTGAATTTTTTGTTTCTTAATATGCCTAGATCGAAAACATTACTCAAACGAGTCATGTGCAAAAGAAAGTTTAATTAGTTATTTTCTTCTTATTAAAGTATAAAGAATACCATTATGAATTTGAATATTCTTGTATTTGTTTTCAAGAATGAAGTTCATTGTAAAATGTGTAAAAGAGGTTTAGACATGCAAGTTTTAAAAGGTAAGTCTGGACTGGAAATTTGTCCTGAATTGTTTTGCTTGTCCATGTCATGTAGAATTCTCTTTTTTAAATATTTATGAAGAAACTCAAATTGCTACAATAAATACCAGGTTTGTATGCGCTACGTGTTCCATTGGAAGCGGTTCAGAAGCTGGGAGAATGTCTTGCGGCATAGTGAATCTTCTGCAACCACCTACAAGGCTTCCTCCTTACAGTAAGCGAATCTCAAATGCTGCAAAATTTGTTTACGAGGACTCCATTCAAAATGATGCGAGGGAAGTTATTTGTGAAAATGAAGGTAATAATAATATTGTGGACATGGCAGAAGAGCGGTTACACATCACCAAATGGTGCAGTTACTGGGACCAGCATTGATACAAGTAAGGTGATAGTTGTTAATATTCTTTCGAAATATTGCATATCTAAAAAATGGGCACGTACAAACATGGCCTTTGTCCTGTCGGTGAAGATTGATGGTGTGGATATAAAAAGGCTGAAGTATCGGGTAAGTCTTACAAACATAAAAATAGTCTTCCGGTCACTGATGTAGTAGCAATCCGTCCTATATTTAGGAAAACATAGGACCCATAAGCATCAGAAAAAACAAAACCCGAATGAAAGTTCTCATAATGTCAACAGGGCATGCGTTCCCAAAACAACATTTGTACAGATTGAAACACTTTCAATCGGGGTTTATGATGCCGTTTGTTCCTTTGATGATAGTAATGTATACAAATTAAAAATACTTCAGAAAATTAGAAAATATAAAAGAAGAAAGAAAGAAAGAAGAAGATAAGATAATGAAAAATAGAGTAAAAATTTATTACAGTGCAGGATCTTTTTGATGAGGTAAAATTTTATACAAAAACTGTTTCCTAAAAATTATTTTTAAAATTAAGTGTGTTTTTTTTTTCCATAAATCTACTGTATGCAGAAATGGAAATTTTATTTTATATTTCATATATATTGTGTATACTGAAGTGAAATTTTTGAGATATTCCTCAGAAATTTAGCTAAAAAGCAGATGTCGTAACACAGAAAAAGAACAGTTTTATAAAATTAATTATTGTACTCTTCAAAAATTATATTTTTAATCAGGCCGGTCAATTTTTTTTAAAAAAAATTCACTTCTGTATAAAGATAAATGTTTATTTAATGCACACAAGCTTTAGTGTTCAATAGTTTCTTAGTAAAAGGTACATAAATATATCTCAAAATGCAATGCCCTTTTTCGTTGCACGAAACTTGTTACATACCCAAAAATACACAAATTTTATGTTTAAAAACATAAAATCAGTTTTCTTGTTGTTGTTTTAAATACCATTTATGTAATATTTTAAGAATCCTTTTAATTCTGATGCTTTTAGATATTGTGTTTACATGTGAATTTATAAAACACTAATGAAACTTTTCGAAATGTCGTATAATGATGTATTACCAAAGCCATATTTTCATGTATTGACACATTTTCACAAGATATTTATGATACTTTAGAGTCAACTTGGATGACAGTAATGTATCAGAACAGAAACTTCTTCAAAAATTGATGCATAATTTGAGACAAATGATGCAAATGCTATAAAATATCTCGATTGATTAAAAATGAAAAATGCTATTTATATATTTTCTGAGAATTCTAAGTAAAAGAAATAAGTAAAAAGTCTTAAAAGTTATTAAGAATAAGCTAATATTTTAAAAAAATATTGCAAATACAGATTGTAATTCATAATTGTTTTGATGAAGTGACATTTTATAATAAAAATGCAAATATCTCAAAACGGTGTTTTGTAAAATGCGTGTACCTTTTTCTCAGAACGTATTGGGTAGAAGCACTTGCAATCTTCACTGAATATTATTGATATCTAACTATATATACTGAAGTGAGCTTTTATTAATATTCCAATAATTGTTTTGTAAAAGTCAGTTATCGTGAAAAAAATGACATTTTTCAAAAAATTCATAGTGGTACTTCACGATGAAAGTTTTTGAAAAACTAAACAATATATTTGAAAAAGCTTCCAATCAGTTTAAATAAAAAAGTCTAATTAATATACAGACAAAATTTTAAGTCTGTACATTTAATAGTTTCTGAGAAAAAGATACATAAAAATGCTCCATTTAACATTGTCGGGATAGGGGGTACCGACTTCTTTTAAAATCTGCATATGTATATATTTATGATAGCTAACAGATTTCTAGAAGATAAATTATTAAAACATAAAGTATTTAATACTAATATATTTCACGCATTTTTTAGAAAAATGTTTTCAAGATATCTTTTAATGATGTATTGAATACCTTAGGTCACAAAGCTCAGAGTTACATTTTTTTATTGAACTAAAAATTTATTAACTCGGGGGGGGGTTGTACCCTTTAATCAATTAATTAGTAAAAGTTTTATTTGATATGAATATTGTTTATTTGAGATTGTATAGTTAAAAATTTTAACTTGACTCGTTCCACCATAATTAAAATATATTATTATATTTCAATTCATCAAACAACTATTCTTTTAATTTTATGAACATATATATGTTGAGTAATTTTATATTATGTAGAGGGAACCGAACGTTTTGCCCTGATTTTCAGAAATCCTTACAAAATAACCGATTTATAAAACAATGTAACTATTGTATCTTTGGATTGGTCACTATTAGCAGTTTCTTTCTGCTATACATGACGGGAGTGCTCCTCCATGATGGGGGAACACTTGTAAGAAAGACATCATTTTAGGCGAAAATGGTATGGATTTAAGAAAAGTCTCAATGTGTATTTTTGTTTTACGACACGAATTCGCTAATTTATGTTCAATTTAAATTTTGACATTGTGTGTGTGTGTGTGTGTGTTATGGACGTCCTGATGCAAAATCAATAAAGCGATGAAATAAAATGTTTGAAGAAGCTAGCAGCGTAACAGAAGATAAATTAAAGAACACTTGGTGGGAACTGAAATACCATCTACATATTCTGCGAGCTCCAAGAGGACATTCATTAAAATTTATTGAGGTGAATGATTCCAAGAAAAATCATGACAATACTTGCAATTTCTCCAAAAAATATAGCTCTAATTATAATGACTTGAGCATAATGAATATGTATAATAAGGGTAAAACATTTGGTTCACCCTGTATATTTTCATATAAAGCTCATTGTTTCTTAGACCAAATAAAATTGAGCACTGTAGTTGAATAAGATTAACTGGAAAAAATAGCTAAAAAATGCACTTAAACGCTAGAAGCATTGGGAATATCCTAAGAAAACTGTCGATTTACTTCTTGTGGTTCTGCTAACTGACAAACACACGCACGTACACACACAGATACAAATCTATATTAAATAATTCGAAATTCAGACATCGCGCATGCTTTGCTAAAAATGAATACAATCTGCTGAAAAGAGGGCTCTGCCGAAGTGGAGAACCAGCTGTAATTTGCATCCCTGCCGACAAATAATTTAGCTTGTACATCTGCTGTGACATTACAGTAGGATATATATGCTTACAGCTCTCAGGGCGTAAACTTACTCTGAATAAGTCTTTTGTATAAATGAAAATCCAATCATGTAAATTTACTTGTATTCTAATTTAATTAGTATTATAACACACGAAAACGTTATAATAGATCTCGTAACACCAAAACATGAGGAATAAAAAAGGTTTAGAGAAATATTTCCCGTCTAATATATAAGCAAATTAGCAACTTTTTCAAATAAAATATATTCTCTTGCATAGCACAGAATCAAACTTTCTTTTAGAAGCTCGCTGCAAACAATTTCTATGAAGAAGGGAAATTTTATTCTGAAAATTTCGTCACGTTTGCATAAATAGTGTCTGGGGTTGGGGTCTAAATGACGAATATAAATCTTTTGAAGTGTCTAGATCTAAATTCCATCGAAAATGTCGAAAAGACTCAAGTCTTTTCCCTTTATTCTTACTGCAAAGAGAGACACATAAGTGGAAACACAAACAGTTCTTATAAATAATTTGCAAGAATTTAACATTGGCAAAACATATAATTTAATTATGGAAAATATTGCTACTGAATTAATAAACACTATAACCAGTAAATTAAACTCCTTTTTTTATATCTGAATAGATTTAATATGCAAGTCTTACAAGATCAAAAAGTAATGAAAATTTCTTTCTCTCTCAAGACTCTTATTTTATTAATTTTTAAAGTTTTGTTAGTCTTATAATAAAAAAATCTGATTTTTTTCATACGTATTTCCCTTATAGTAATGCATTGTGGTTTATTTATGTTTGAATTTCAATACATATGTATGCAGTATATATATAGAAAGATATACTTTCGAAACATTTCTAATTACCAGGATATTTTTTTACATTTTCGCCTATGTTTTGTACTCAATACGATGAAACAAAAATGTATTCCACATGCTTCTTACATTACTAATCAGTTTAATTCTTTCAAATAAACTTTCTAAGTAATTTATTGTATCAATATTATTTTATAAGATTTTTTGGTCTGCTTAATATTTCAAAAATTATAAAGATTATTTTTTTCTAATGAGCTGCATATTGGCAATTTCGTCTTTGCAGTTACGGCAAGTACCCAAGTGTGCTAGCTATTTCACTGTGCCGCCATCTATTGGCGGCTCTCGGTAACAAATTTTGACAGTTGAAAATAGGTCTCAGGGTGTTAACTTTCTCTAGAGGTCTGAAAATATAAACAATTTTCAAATACATATAACTCTTTGAAATTAAAATTAATTAATTCGAATCTATTACACATTATTTATAAACAAATGGGGCTTCAGAAAAGTGTAAAATGTTTAAAATATAATCATCGTTTTAAAAATTATAAGCATATGAAAATAAGAAATATTTCTATAAGAAATATGAATTACATAAGTTTTACGTTGCGCACGCTATTTTCTAAGGTAGTAGCTTTAATTACTAGCAATAAGTTGATTTATAAAGTTAAATGTACCCTTATTACACCGTAGTATTTTTAAATAAATAGAATAATAGATTATATTTTTTTAAAAATAAAAAGAAATTATATTTTTAAATTTTTTGAAAAATTTCAATATTTTTCAAATATTTTGAAATACAAAAGATATATTATTCTTAAATTACTAGGGTTTAATGAGTATCATACATTTTATAATTCTATAAAGTGTTATACATCAAAGGCTACAATTTTAGAAAATAGCGTCGCAACGGAAAAATTATTTAATATTTATTACAAAATTATTTCTTATTTGTATATGCTTATAATTTTTAAAATTATGATTATACTTCAAATTTTTTTTTACTTTTTTGAAACCGTAATCCTTTGTAAATACTGTGTAAGAGATTCGAATTAATTAATTTAAATTAAAAAGAAGTATACCTGTTTGAAAATTGTTTATATTTTCACCCCTCAAAACAAAATTAAAACCCCTGAGACCCTTAGTTATTATTTCGACGAAAGCTTCAACTAAATTTAATTCACGCTCTCATTGAATGCTAAACCTTGCCATGATTTTGCTTAGCCGGGAGTACCAGAGCCAAATTGATTCTCAAGGGGTATTTTACATGCTTTATAATCATTACCATTTTTGTGTCATTAAAATTATCCTGTTTACCATTTTTGCATCTAGAAATTCTGTCGACTCCAGCTGGTATTGAATCCATAACCATAAGCTTACGAACGGAAAACTACCTCTAAGCCAATTATTAACGTGACTTCTAAGAATATTTACTAATTTCTTTGAGAAGCATAAATAGATATTCATGTAAATCTTGTATGGGAATAAAAATGTGTAATTAATTCTCCTATTTGTTTTGCCTTATTTCTGGGATTTTTTTATGACATTGTTCGATTTGAGAACCTCATCTTGTGTAGGAACCATGACGTATAGAAATAATCAATGTTACTTAAGATATCTAAAGTAAAGAATGGGGTCATTAGAAAACGTTTGTTGTACTTGAAGTGTTTTTCCAGTTGAATCCTAGCAGAGCCCACACCCTTGGTGAAAATTATTTTGGTTGGCGATAATTGCGCCATCTTGGTAACGCTACTTTGATGCACTTGATTTGGTAAACTGAACTATTTGAGGAATTTTCGCATTTTGCTGGAGGGCATTTTGAATTTTGTTGTTGGGGATCTGGGTTGAAAGTATGGCTCTTGTGTGAGTATGCCTTAAATTTTTTTACTTTGTTGAAGGAGAGAGGTAAAAAAGAATTGATTGAATAGTGTATGAATAAAGGATTGATTGCTTCGAATTATGTATGTCCTAAATATAATGAGTAAATGGCATTATACGGTCAAAAGAGTTTTGTTTTGGATGGATTTGAATGGAGTTGTTGGAAAAATATATGAATGTGCATGATGTTTGCAGAAGTATAAGAAAGAATTAGTAGTCTGCTGTTACGCTGTACCTTCCATTCGGAAAAGATTCAGCAGTAAGAAAGTGCTGTTTCTTATCTTTTATCTTGAATATACACTCAAGAGCCAAAACATTATGACCACCTGTCAATAACGAGTTGGTCCATCTTTGGCGCTCAACACAGCTTCAACCTGCCTTGGCATGGATGCCACAAGTCCTTGGTAAATGGCAGGAGACAGATTGTACCAGATGTTTAAGCAACGGTCGCGCAAATCCGAAATAGTGCGAATTATTGGTCTGACCTGCCGTCCCATGATATCCCAAATATTTTCTATCGGATTGAGATCCGGTGAGTTAGGCGGCAAGGACATTAACTGAAATTCAGCATCATGTTCCTGGAACCACTTCAACACAATTTTAGCCTTGCAACACGGGGTGTTGTACTGTTGGAACATTCCATTTCCAGCTGGAAAAACAGAGGCCATGTAGGGGTGCAACTTGTCCGCAATGATGTTCAGATACCCTGTAGCATTCATGGTCTGCTCTGCCACAACCACGTGTCCCAGAGACGCCCAAGAGAACGTCTCCCAAAGCATAATACCGCCACAAACGGCCTGTGCATGGCCTACTATACATTGAGGGAGCAACTGTTCGCCTGGAAGACGGAGTATCCTGACACGGCCATCGGCGTGATGAAGGACAAACCGTGATTCATTTGATCAGGCAACTCTCTCCCACTGATCCATGGACCAGTCGCGATGTTCCCGGGCCCAGCGCAGGCGCAGTTGGTGATGACGCTCGGTCAGCAAAGACACACGAGTGGGACGTTTGCTGCGTAGCCCCATATCCAACAGTGTCCGCTGAATAGTGAGCTCCGATACTATTCTACTTGGCCCTGCATTGTATTATGCTGTCAGCTGAGCCGCTGTCTGGCTCCGGTTTTGCTTCACCATGCAAGACACCTCTGACGACCTTTTTCTTTGATAGCGTGTGGACGTCCAACACCATGTCGTATACTTCTGGTTTCACCGTCATTCATTTACTTTCCATAAGTATTAACAACTGTAGATCGCGAACAACCCATGAGTCGTGCAGTTTCGGAAATACTGGTTCCAAGCCTTCGAGCCATTACAATCAGCCTTTCCCGTGACACACAGAAGTAAGTGAAATAATGATTCCTCAGACTCTCCAGTAGCAGTTAAATACCGCTTCCACCTGATCACATTCCTTCCACGTCATCCAGGCGATTTCATATCAAAATGTAGGGGTGGTCTTAATGTTTTGTCTCTTGAGTGTATTTGATTAATTTCTGTATTGTGCACATATATTTTCATTACGCATCCACTTGTCCCGCTATATTCATTTGCCGCCCTCTCGTTCTGGCTTGGCGCTTTTTTCAGTTTGTCACCAAGGGTGTGGGCTCTCCTAAGATTTTACCTTTCTTCCTGAAGGGAAGGAAGGAAAGTTGACAGAGCCAGGTTAGACTTCTATACGATAGATGCACTATTTATGCATGGGCTAGAAGGGAGGGAAATATTCTCCAGCGCCTTGCACCCGTAGTTTCCTGGGCCCTCATCCACAGGAATATCGGACCTGCTTATTTAACGAGCACGTATTATGTGAGTACTTGGATGGTGGGATCTAGCGTCGAACCTAGGCCCTCTGGTCTGGAATCCGATGCTCAAACCGCTAGGCTACTCACGGCCTATTAAAAAAAGTAGCAGCAGGTATAATATGGGACAAAGTGACAGTAGGTGCTAAAAGAGTGACAAGTAAAAATTGAGAAATTAAATTTAATCTCATAGACTTGGACCTAAAAAGAAAGAGTTCTGAGCTTAACTTATCAGAACATATTAACGAGTTCAGAGGAGAAATAATCATGAAATTCCTTTGAGATACGAAGATTTTATGTTTTATTTGGTCGATTAAGTATATCACTCCAAACACAGTAATATTTTTAATATTTTGATTTAGAAGAAATAAAAAAAAATCAATGTTTCCGCTATATATCTGACAAAAATTTCATTCCTCCTATGTTTCTTTGATTCAATCTGCTATAAATTATATATAAATGGCAGCATATGCTGCCAGATAATTGTTTTCTATTCCGTTTAAAAGATACATGCTCTCATGTGTGTAAAGTACATGTATATATATACAGAGTGTCCCAAAAAATGTATACACACTTTAAATAATTGTAAAGTTGGGGTTTATTATAATTCGAATAATTTTCAACATGTAAAAGATTCTACCAATATCATTCTATTGTCTTGTTATCACATGTTCTCAAACTGATGTCTGTTCCACTCCAGACACTGCTGACAACGCGAAGCGATGGAATAGCACACATGATGGAACAATTCCCTTGGGATATTCGTACATTCATGTTCAATGGTTGCCCTCAATTGAACAACTGTTGCAGGTTTCTGTGCGTAGACTTTGTTCTTTAGGTTTCCCCATAAAAAGAAGTCTTGTGGAGTGAGGTCTGGTGAACGTGGAAGGTATTCGACAAAACCTCTCCTTCCAATCCACCTGTTTGGCAAGATCACATCAAGAAAGGATCTAACATCACGATGGTAGTG
Organism: Trichonephila clavata; assembly: GCA_019973975.1. Lineage (NCBI taxonomy): Eukaryota > Metazoa > Arthropoda > Arachnida > Araneae > Nephilidae > Trichonephila > Trichonephila clavata. The sequence goes on from BMAO01017818.1 coordinate 207,712, forward strand.
TGGAGGTGCCCCATCTTGCTGGAAATAAAACTCTTCCTGTTCAAAGTCCTCTCTAATGCTATGTGTGTGTCAGTGTGTGATGTCGGCCTCTATTTCCAAACCACTTCGCTAACCGTCCTGCGCTTGCCTAGAAGCACCCTCAGTGTTTTGGGAGCCTGCCAGTGGTTAGATTCACAAAGAACGACGGCAAGTCTTGGAAAATTACGAGATGCAAGATAATAACGCCCCATGTTTGTTATTAACTGTAGAAGACGATTTACCCTTTTCCTGAAATGGCGATCCGTCAAAATTATCTAAATAATTATGAACATTTAAACATAAAATTAATTAAAGACGGATAATTCTGTTGTTCAAAAGCCATACTGGCCAGCCCTCCCATATATATATGTATATATATACTTTTGGACCTCTGTAGAATAAAGACGCTAAATCTCGTAAAAAGTTTGTTATACATATGTTCATCTTCCAATAAACTCCATAAATCTCATAAAACCAATTTTAAATTCAGAAATACTATATATTAAAAAAAAGTAATTATTCCACCTTTTTGTAAATTAATATCACTTTATTCTACATAACTTACACATAAAAAAAAAGAAAGAAAAACTGTGAAAGGAAAGAAAAAAAAAATTCGATGAATATTTTGTATTGCCAACATGAAGAAAATAATTTTATATTAAAATTAATGAATTTTTTAAAGGGCATTTTCTAGTTTAAAGCACACAAGTTTTTCAAACATAAACTATTTTATAACTAGAATTTCTAAACATACATTACCACATATGCCCTTAAATTTAATTACTCATAAAATGTGTTAATTTTGCTTGAGTTTTTTTGTTCGAAAAAATGCCTAGTTTCATAATTCTTGCCCCAGTTGGTATGTGATTACCTGTTACGTCCTGAACCACCTCAAACCGGTTAGATTTGCAAGAAGAAATGTGATGGATTGACCTTGACTATACGCGTTTGATTGGTTTTAGTACATTAATAGTTCAGTTGTGTTGCTTTCAGTGTGGTAGCTGGTGGATATAATTTTGCGTTCCACGTGTTACTTTTGAGTGTTCAGAGATTGATATAATTCCGAGGAAGCGTTCTAAAATAATCACTCTTAATGAACACACTTCTATGTTTGTGAAACATATAGCTACGGTAGTTGGTGTGGGCAAATAAAGTGTTCCAAGAATTTTAAGAACATTTCACTATTTCTGATGATCGTCTAGAAAAAGAAAAAAGAAGATGTAGGCTCAAACGGAAAATTACTTCAAAAACTGTAAAAATTCTAATAAGAAATAGCAAAATAAATCAAAGTAAGACAATCACCGAACTTTGAAGGGATTTTTTAGATTATGGCGATGTTGTGAGTCCCTCAACTGTACAGAAAAGATTTCTGGATGTTAGCCGTAACGCATCAAAACAGAAGAAAAAGCAATTTCTGTCTCAGAAAACGATTAAAACAGGTTTAGCATAGGCCAAAAATACCGATCCTGGACCGTTAACAACTATAAGAAGGTAATTTTCAGTGATGAAACACATTTATTTGTGCTGGGATACAAATCAAGTGTTGTTAGACAAAGTGAAGTTGAAATTCTGCTGCCAGATCATTTTCAACAGACTGTAAAACACTCTTATACAGATGTTTTGAGTTTTTTTCACAACAAATGGCCCTAAAAGCTTAGTTCCTCTTAAATACATGATGAATTCTGTCAAATACTTACCAATGCTACGCAGTATAATTATTCAATCCATAGAAACATTTGACGGAACATATCAACATGATTTGGCTTCTTGTCACAATTCGATATTTTGTCAAGACTTTTATACGGGAAAATAAAATAAGAGCTCTTAATTGGCCGGTAACTTATTAGATCTAAATCATATTGAGAATTTATGACATATTCTCAAGAGTTCTTCAGCTAAGATGAGTTGCACGACAAAAGAACAAATGACAAAAAAGTGCTGCTCAAGTGTGAAGTCCACGATGATGAAGTTAAAAAAATTAACGCTGCACAAGTGGAGTCAATACCAAGAAGAAGAGGTCATTTGTGTGTAGAGGACATACTTCGTACTAATATAAAGATATTTCTGTCTACTTAATGTATGTAATGTTTAAGATCTAAGGTTTTAGAAAAAATAATTTTTTACCATTTGTCCCAATTAATACGAACAGCTGTGACGGATGTATTCGCGTCATTTTCCTACTAATCCCTCTTGGGGAAACTTTAGGGCTATCATTCACATTAATTCACATCCTTTTATGAAGAAACCATGATATTTAAATTAGTTTGACTATATAAAGTCTGTGGGTTTTGTAGATGTAAGATAGAAGAGCTGTTACGTAAGTGTGAATATTGGAATATTTCATTCACAAATACAGCGCGAGTTAATGAAGTAATTGCTAAGAGATTAGATTATTAGATTGCGGATCTAAGATAGATGAAATTAGAATTGGTTATCTGTTCATTAGCGCTCGTTCTCCCTGTCTAGTTCACGTAGTTGGGTGTACTTAGAGTTATACATTGAGATTAGATAACGCTTTATACATTACCCCTAGGTTTCTTTTGTAGTTTCAATATTGATTGTTTAAGTGTGTTTGAAGATAAATAAAACTAATTGTTATTATGGAAGCTGCTGGTCATGCTTTGTTTCCCCTCCCACACCTTTAGCCAGGCAAGACGGAGAGGGAGGGGTGCCGATTAGGAAGACGCCCCACACAGCACAACATATAAAGTTAAATTTTTTGAAGGATTGGTTTTTAAATTAAAGCTTCCGAATTCCGTCCAAGGATCCCCAAAGTTTTCTTAATAAAGTACATAATAATTTATATTAAAGAAAGCTCAGAGAAAATTCTATTAGACGAAAAACAAAACAAATTCTAAAATCTTCAGTTTTCAAGTAAAATTTTAATCTTCCGTTAAAACATGGGTAGTTGGGCTTAATACTTGGAGAAATAGTTTAGCGTGGTATTTCAACGAATTTTTTGAGTGAATACTTTTCCAACTTTTTTTTTAACGAGATAAATTTTTGTTTTCACTCCCTTCTTTACTCTCCGTTCTATTTTTGAATCAAGTTTGAGAGTAGGTGAAACCTCGCTTGCATTTCTAAGGAAAAAAACACGTTATTTGCGAAAGATTGTGGAAGTTTCAAATTTTTTGAGGGCCATGTTTTCAAAATAAAAATTTCCAAAATCCACGCACCGATAACAAAAACGGTAATTTTTAAACAAGATTATGTAAGAAAAAAGGGACATAAATAAATCCTTAAAACATTATTAGATGGAAAAAAAAAAAATTCGTGATTCTTCAACAAATATTAATTTATACACTCAAAATAAGGTTTGACACAAGGGGAAATAATTTAAGCGTGATTTCCTTCTTGTGAAGTTATTAAATGTTTATGTCAAATTTGGAATAATATTCAAAAAATCAAAAAAGAAGGTTAGGGGGAGTTTGATTTTTTAAATCATCTGTTCTAAAAGAGCAAATCATGCACTTTTTCAGGACGTTAGCTAGATTGATTCTAATTATAGTGATTGAAAAATTCTCATAGTAAAAACGATTTAAAATTGTCTAATTTAAAAAAATGGCAATATGTCATTATTTATTCAAACAATTTTAGCCTTTCCTGGCGAAAAATGGTCTGTCCGATTTTGGAATTAATTTTTACCTGATTTTGAAGCGAAAGAAGGTTGGCAAGTTTAAAAGAGACAGAAACGTTGGAAATATTTCTCTTTTTCTTCTATGTACAACACATGTCATTCAATTTTTTTATAAGCATTGCTTGTTACACATTTTCACAGCTTATCTACTTTTTAAAAAAAATTAAATAGGCCTTTAACAAACAATTTATCTGTTTGAAATTGCAGTTAATTCAATTTACAATTTCTATTCAAATTACAAATCATTTTTTTTCCTTAGTTGAAAGAAAACCTTTTTTCCCATTTATACGGTTCGGTAAAGTAATATATTCTAAGTTATAAAAAAGTAGCACCTAAAAAGTGAACCAAAACAAAAGTGTCTTTTAAATCAGACAAATTAAATATATAGACAGAGTTCTTCAGCAAATATCTTGTAACTCTGAGGATTTAACATTGTCTCTTGTAATGTTATAAAAAGTTCTCTTTTGTAAAACAAACAAATTCAAGAAAAGAATAGCTTAGTGATTAAAATATTAGATTAGCTTAGTGAAAAAAAATTTCAAGGAGACTGTGTTCTATAGATTTTTTTTTTGTGCTTCTAATTGTATTGAATACGTTTATTTTGGGATCTCATTGTCATACATTTATTCATTTGAAAACGCTTCTTAATGAAGAACAAATTGAATGAAAACGGAAAGAAATGTGGGTTATTTATAAAATTTGATTCATCTATCAAAAGGTTTCGAAATATTTTATTTTTAACATTGAACTTTGGGGCATTTTAAACCGTTTATTTTTTTAAAAAATCTAAATGGGATGGAATTATAAAAAAAATATTGTATAAAAACAACAACCAATCTAAAAAAATCTCATTGGATTTAGAAGTAAAACTCAAACAAAATCGTGAAACAATTAAAAAATGTTGCTATTTGAATTCGCATATTACTTAGAAATTTCTTTCATGTCTCTTAAATTTTAAACTAAGCTTGAAAATTCGAAAGTTTATCAAAAAATGAAAAGTAAGTGCCGCAAATGTGGAGAGTGAAAATGCAAAACGTATGAAACAGAAATAAGGGAAATAGTATAACAGTTGCTTAGAAAATCTATTGGATTCATTAACCTTATTTTAACAAATTTTGAAGGAAGATTTTTAAAAAAATTAAATTCTTGTGAATGATATTTCTGCAGAAAAGACATAGATCTAAGAAATTAAATTTTCAACAAGCAAAGAAAAATTTCTTTTGTCAAAAAAATTAATATTGTTTCCGATACTTTTATAAGTTTATTTTATTTGTTTAAAGAATATTTTTCGATTGCTAACTGAAGAAATTATGTTATTTCCTCAAGAACTAAAAACAAGTCCTGACGATTTATAGTCTGAACCGAGCTATTTAAATAGTACTAATAAATTATGAGTTTTTCGAAATATTCAACATTGTGCGCGAATGTACAATTTTCAAACAATTTTAGCCCACAGTAAGACACTCATTCAATAAGGTTTAAGAATATTTTAATTTACAATAAACATTTTGTATTAAAAACCTACGTTAATTTTTATCCAAAAATCTTCTAAAACGAATTTTAAATAGTGAACAAATTTTTCTTTAAAAACCTTAAACCTAAATCTTATTGAAAAGGCAGATGTGTCAAAATTCATCTTCAAGAAAATAGTGCGATACAAATAAAAATTGTAACGCACGGTATAGTTCCAAGACCGAAATGTAGGTGCCGCCATTACAGTATTGTCTTGGACCGGAAGTGTGACTGTACGAAACACTGTAGTATCGTCAGAGAGTTTGGATCTGGACAAGCGTGTGTCCCCATTTTCGATGTCCAATCCTGGACTATGTAAACTTTACTTATTTTCACTTATTTTCTCTAAATGTTTGTCTTGTAATTGTCTAAGTGTCTGTTCTTTGTAAATGTGCTATCTTGTATCATTAAATATATTAATTTACCCCGAGATTCTATTAATTACTTTTGGTTACCCCAAGTAATGACGCAAGCGGCAGCTACAATTGGCGCCTAAACGTCGGCCTGACCCCAGCTCTCTCTCGCTTTTTTCCCCCCACAGCCTTAGGGGTGGAAGTGTTTGTCATCCCGACAATAAAAGGATATTTTCATCTAGAAAACCTGTTAACAGATAAGTGTTGTTTATTCTAAATTACCAGGGTCTGTTATTGTGTGTGTGTATAAGATTATTATTATTCGTAGTATATATTGTGTGTTACAGGAAAATAACATAATTGAATTTAAAGTTGATATTCATGTGTCAGTTTTCCTAATCTTTTGAAAACGAAATTTTCATTCTATCGGTTGATCTGATTAAAGCTATTTGAAGGTTAATTATTTATGGGAGCATATTTTCTTCCTAATTGAGAATTTTATGCTAATAACACGTATATGGTTTTGTTATCAAGAAATTATTGCAATTCTTATAATAATTTTTTTTTCTGTTCTTTTTATGCCTAACATAAAAATAATTCTTTTGAAAGTATATGATTGATTACGAAGTATTACTATATAACATTTGAAACCTTGTATGTTATTGATAAAGTATTTACATTTCTGTTTTTATATAAAATTTTTTGAAAATATTTTCAAGTACTTCTACTAAGTGTAAACAAGTTTGTACTATTGATAACTTCAGAGTGAATGAATTAAATTATGAACGGTATTTCTATTTAAACGTATTTGAATTGTTTTATAAATCCATTTCATGTTAACTGCTGAAACTCCTTTTGATTAATAATGAATATTATATAAATATTGTTATTTTGGTTTTGATGTACTAAAGTAGAAGATAGTTAATATTGAAGAATTTGTTTTATTTTAATCTCATTAATATTGATTTGTATATTAATTATCACATTTGAAATTAGAGAATTTTATTGTCATTCATCAAGTGTGCATTATAGTATAGAGTATTTTTTTATATGTAAAGAAATTTTCAGATACATCAGTATTGTTTAACTATAATATTTCTAAAGTGTTTTCTGATAATTTTTATGATATATGTATTTTTTTTTTGGCTAAAACTTTGAAAAAGTTTTTTACTTTGATTATGTATTAAAAATGATAAAACGAAAATATTTTTATTTTTCCTTTTTGTGATTCATGGAATTTTTTGAATTGTATATTGTAAGAAAGTAAGATATTATTTTTTTTGTGGCATAATACTGTACTATTATTCTGTTAGTAGTATTTTGTCAAATTTAATTTTGGTCTG
>BMAO01017819.1:0-92101 GCA_019973975.1 Trichonephila clavata
CTTTATATGGTAAACAATGTTATGTTGAACAAAATGCAGTCTTTTATACCACTTTCAGGGAAGTTTAATTCAAAATTTAATACGAAAAATAAAATTCAACTATTTGCAATGCAAAAAATAATGTCATGCTGCAATAACTATCGATATAAAATAGATACTGATAGTAGCGATAAGTAATGAATGCCTATTGAAATAACCTTTATTTTTTATTACAGCTTCAAATCAATGTTTAATTGAAATGAAAATTGTTTTAACCTCTTCCTTCGTTATTGCATGGCGCCAAGGAACAAGTATATTTTCAATGTTTCTCCCTTTTTTGTTTAATGTGTATCTCATTCGGACAAGAGTTTTCAAAAGGCGGCAAAAGTTTTCGATAGGAATAAGGTCAGGAGTGTTTCCTGGCCAGGAAAACAATGATATTTATTCAATAAATGATATCGAATTAAATAGATTGGACACCTAGAAAGACATATGTGATGAGAAAGTGGTCTTTCCTATGTTAAAATGCAAGACAGCTTGGTGGTTTAGTGACTACATCTGGTGACTGAAAATTTAGTTTAAGACATCAGGAGACAAATTTATTAAAAAAAACAAAGCAGTAAGAGGCCTGAAAAGGTGCACCACATTTGTTGACGACAGTATAAAAAATACCATGTCTCCATGATAAAAAAAATATTATCAATGATCATCAGAAGTTATCTGAATGATGGTGTGCCTCTGTAAGTTCAAAAACAATCAGTAGAAGATTAGAACAGATGTTAAATTTAGAAATAGAATCCCTCCCCCCCAAACCAAACCTTATCTCAATCTACAGCAGTGCTAAAAAAAACTGCAGTGGTCAAAGGAACACTTTAATTGGGCAAATGATTAATAGTCGCAAGTTATATGAAGAAGTGAAACTAAGATATCGTTATTCGGTAGAGATGGCAAAAGATATGTAAGGCGTAAAGAATTAAAAATGCTACTTCCTGACTGCATCCAGGCAACTTTGAAATTCCCACACAGTTTTATGATGTGGCCATGCATACCAGTAAATGGTATCAGTAGCCTTCGTATTATCGATGGTACATTGGATGCCAGAAAATAAATTGACACCATTCTAGAACCCAAGCTTCTAACTTCTATCACGGATTTATTTATTATCAATACTTCATTTATTTTTCAGCAAGATTCTGCTCTTTGCCCCACAGTAAAACAACTGAAAGACCAGTAACGTTCTAAAATCTTGAAATTTTTGTCCTCTCCAAGAAAGAGCTCTGACTTCCAAGTCCTATCGAAAACTTGAGGTACCGTTTGAAAACTCTTGTCCACGAATGAGGTACCCATGAAATAAAAATAAATTAATTGAGGATATAATTGTTTCCTGGCATCATGTACAAACAAAGGAAGGGCTTAAGACTGTTTATCAGCTCAATGAAACATCGATGTGATGCGGTAATAAAAATAGGCTACCCCACTAAGCAATGATGACTCAGTGCTATCATCAGTATCTTATGCATATCGATAGTTATTGCAGCATAATTTTTTCACGTTGCAAATGTTTGAATTTTGTTTTATTTTGTGTAAAATACAGTGTTGAATTCTCTTTAAAATGATATAAAAGACTTTTTTATTTTGTGCAACGCAACAGTTTCTATAAGCATACAAACTTAAAAAAATAAAACAATTCTGAAAAGTGCTCACAATTTGCCCCCCCCCTTGTACACAAAGGCCACAACACACACACCACACACACACACAAAGCCACACACACACACACACACACAACACCACACACACACCCACACACACACACACAGTGTGTGTGTGTTTTACTGTTTGTCCTGTTGCGTGTTTTGTTTTTGTTTTTATTCAATTTTAGTAGAGTATTCTTTTGAACCCCACTTTTAATTTCTTGTGATATGTTTCTTAAAATCCAATTTCTTCCCCTCTTAGCCTGGTAGGCAGTAAAGTTTTGCCTCTTATTATTTTATTATTATATTATATTATATTGTATTATATATATATACAGCCCAATAAAATAAAATAAAATCATGAGTGAGAAAGTTGTATTACCTACAAGGTCAAAAAAGAAAGAAATCGGATTTCAAGAAACGTAACAATTGAAAATACAGAAAGAGTCTTTGGACCAAAATGGAGATCTATTATGAATTCTAAAACTTTTTCTGAAGTAGGCTAGCGAATTAGGGTTAAGGTGCTTTATGGATCCACCTTCCCCGTACACCAGAAATATTCGATATAATAGAAAAAAACAGAGCAATGTTAAAAAATTAGGCCTATTTCTAATGCACATCGATGAAATATCAGACAGTAAAATAAAATGAAAGTATCAATAAGGTTTCTGTCATAGAAAAGAATATTATGAAAAAAATAATTCTATAGGAAAAACTAGGATAAAAATTGACATCTAAAATTACTAAGGAATTTCTGAATTACTTTCATTTTTCCTTTTAGAAAGCAGATATACTTCAAACAGATTGTAATAACATCTAATTTCTGTATGTAATATAAGAAATATGAGAAAAATCAGCTATATTGTAAAATATGCAACGTATATAAAAATAATTTACACTTGAGGGAACAGGGAGAGTTTCATTTTGCTTAAAAGAAGATAGGCTAAGTTAAAAGAATAATTTCTAGATCAAATCAAACAGTATGCAACATAATTAATTAAAAATTAAAAATATAAACAGAACATCGCAGAATATATTTATTGAAGATTATTCGATCTGTATATGAAAAAGTCTGGAAGAGAAAAAAATAGGTAATGCGGTAAAGACATATGGAAATTAATTTTCTGGAAAATTAAACTCTTTCTGAATAAAAGGAAACAATTATCGAAAATCGGAAATTTTTTGATTTTCTTTTACAAAAAAAGGCGAGAAAAAAAAAAGAAAAGGCGAAATTTTCTTTTTACAAATTGATTTCATGTATCTCGAAGTCATAAAATGAATTATTCATGAACTCAGGTAATTAAATTGACTTGAGGATTTACTTCTTAAGTGGTTATTTTTTCGAATATTGTCAATTATGTTCAAGAATCATTTGTTAAAGTTATTAAAAAGCTTTAGATTTTTCCGCTGTTGAACATTTAAAAAAAATTTATGCGTGCACAAAACTGTATCTTTTTTAGTAATAAGATGACTTTAAAAATGCCCTATGTAATATATGCAATAGGAAAAATAATTTTTAAAAAATTAAACATACTCATAATGGGGTGCTCTAATGCTCTAATTTGTTCATTTAACTGACTAAGAAAAGTTAAGTAATTCATAGATACTAAGAATAAAGAAAAGCAAAACCTATTTACCTACATAAATCATTAAATCTTACCTCAATATTTCATATTTAAAAATTATTATAGATTGAAAAATTCTTTTAAAAATAGTTTAATATTCTTTACAATCTAATTATTTATTCAAAGTAAAGAAATCTCATTAAATACACAAGTAAACAAGTATGTTATCGCATTAAAGAAAACTGTTACAATAAATCATAATGTAATTTTTCCCATGGACAGGTCCTTATAGAAATAGAGGAAATTTACTTTTAAAAGGTGTCAATATTTTGTAAAAAGCGTATTTATAAGAAAAATAGTGTTAAAAAAGGGACTAGATTTTTTAAAATTTATACAAAAGGCAGAAAGGTTGTGTTATGCTAGATATTATTAATTTGAAACAAAAGTTTAAAACATGATGAAAAAATCTGTATGCAATTCTTTCGAACGAACAATTTTAATACCTTAAGGAATTAACATTAATTTTTTTCAAAAATATTAAATTAGAACAATGCATTTCTTAAAACTTCAACTGTGGAATGATTCTTTTTACAAATTTTGCTTTCCTTATCCTAGTTACAGAATTTGTTATCCTTTAGGCAAAATCAGTAAAAAAAAATATATATAAAGAATGTATTATAATTACACATTTGCAATTATCAAATGATTCATAAAATTTATTCTTCAAAAGATATTTCAACAAATATTTCATTTTAAAAAAGTATCCCATAGCCAGTTCATTCAAAAATAAAATCTATGTTTATGAATGGCGTGTAAAAGTGTTTTAAATTGTTAAAAGGCAAATCTTGCTAAAACCGATGCGCAAACTAATTTAAAACTTAATCTTGCGATATATACATTCCATTGACAAAGTGATTAAATGAATAATAAGTATTTCAAACCATGTAAAAGAATGCCATATATAAAAGTAGAATGGCTTGTAAATATACTTTCTGTATTGAGTAGACTTCGTGGTATGGGCGACTACCATGCATCGTATCTCTCTCAATTCATGAATTGTGTTTAACTGCGCTAACTGTAACAGAAAATTGATTTTTTCAATGCCTAATCTAGAAAAAACTTGAGGAATATTAATGAAAACTTGAGGACGTAATCTTAAACGAAAATTTGTGTTCAGGTATGTACCCAAGACGACCCCTAATCAGAAGTGAATTTGTTGTTGCTGTTGTCGTATCCTTTCTTACGGGAAGGAATGAAAGTTACCAGAGCCTGAGACAGGTTGGACTTTTACACGATAGATGGAGACATCACCTATATCCACCTCCACAATTTAAGCATAGAACTGGAGGGGATGGAAATATTCTCCAGCCCCCTTTACCCGTGGTTTCCTCATCGACCATTCACAAGACTTTCGGATCCACTGGTTTAACAAGCACGTAATCTGTGTGTTCTCGGGGGGTCTTTGATGGCAACGAACCCAGGCCTTTCGGTTTGGAAGTGGATTTGTTAAATTCAAAAAACGTCCGTTGTAATAAGGAAACTAAAAAAAAAATTAAAAATCGTTAATATATATACTAATTTTGCATCACTATAATGCAGTACTTCTTAAACTTTTAATACTTGCGACCCAATTTTCCATCAAAATTTTCATCCCCCCTCTACAATAACAAGATATTGAATTCAACAATAACATACTTTGAAGCTGAAGCTACAATACGATCTTGCAAATTATCAAGGTATGTTTTAAATTTGTATATGGCAAGTTCATGGGAGACGCTAATAGTTATTAAACTTGTTATAAGCTTAGTATTGATAAATTAATTATCAAAATTATTATGCAATCCTGATATATTTGTATCATATCAATGTAAATGTGTATTTAGTTTTTTTCATGTCAGAATGTATTTTTTTTTTTTTTTTTTGCTTTCACTCAGTAAATTAATACTTTTTTTAATACTTTTATTTTCAACTTTTCTACATTCTCGTACCCCCCCCCCCAAGGGATACTACGCCCACTTAGGGATATCCAACCCCACAGTTTGAGGAACGCTGGCCTACAGAATTTTAAAGAATGAAATGACTCTTAGGGCATAAGCCTTCCCACCTTTATATAGTATACATCATTGCATAAGTTGTATAAATTTAACTTACGTATTCTCACAATGGTATTGGCAACATTTTATTAAATAAAGCACATAGTTGCCCTTCCGGTTAGTACGCCATATGAGAAATTAGGATTGCTAACTTAGCGAGTTACCTTGAACGTAGGTATTGCTCCGATAGTGCGTAACTAAAGTATAGACATACATATTATATAAATATAATCAACATAAGTAATTTACATGTAAAATTTTTAAATAATGAAACTAAATGACATTTAAATCGAAAATTCATCTATAAAATTTTTTGAAAATATAATAATTTTTTAAGCGCTTTTTACAGAAAAAGAATGACATAATCATATCCGCAGATGAATAGGATAGAAAAAAAATTAATAGCTGGATGCGTAAATGTCGGGAAAAGAAAGTTTAGTAAATTTTAAAAATTAGATTCTCTTGCCCAGAATATATAAAAAATTTCACTACTATCGTGTTGTAAAATTACGCAACTTTAAAAAAATTTTTAATTAAGTATTTTCTTACATCAAAATTTATTTAAAAATTAGATTTGTGATGTATTTTTATTACATATTTTATAAAGGGAATATAATTCGAATAAACTAGTTATTGTAGTATTGTAAAAAACTAGTAAATTGCAATTCATTTTCAGATTTAAAACTTTTAATTCGCTCTATAATTTATGATTTATATTGATTACTAAATTTCTGTCTTATCCGACCCAAGAAGTAATCATTATTAAATTCAAATAACAAAATCAAAAATTAGAGGCAATTTTGAGCCCAATTTTTGATATTTACTCATAAGACATTTTAAATAAATTTATGAGTTTTGAATGTCGGAAATATAGAATGCATAAATTTATTACAGCAAGGTACTTAATTAAAATTCAACTATGTTATGTTCAATGTAGGTAAAAATTTTTTTTGTTAGTTGTAAGTTTTACTTAAAAGTTTTTCTCAGTCAGTTTAATTGCTCATGAAGCTTGTAGTACACATTCCGTCATAACTTGCGTTTAGTGATATAGAATTTTCCGATATTAATCGCAACGGTATATTTTTAGAAAAAGACATATTCTCAGCGATAGTGAATTATTCACATCATTAAAAGAAGAGAACGATTGCCATTTACAATTCATGCGTTTGTTGAAAAATGATATCGTCTCATGAGTCCAAAATTATCTCGAATTGAAAGAATTAAAATTTAGCAAATACTACCAGGTTAAAAATTCTTTGAGAGGTCTCATATATAATTGATATGAAAAAACTCTAAATTTTATGTAGCATAGCTGGTTTGCATTCAGTGCTGGTGACTGTCTTTGTACTTTGTTGAGTTACATTGAAAAGATAAATTATTTGTGTGGAGGCTATCGAGCTTCAATATTCAGATTGGTATTGTTCAAAAAATATTAGAAAATGCACGATGTGGTACTTCTTCCTCTTGAATACCGTGGCCACTGAAGTCTTCAAGCTGGCTTCGAGAGGTAGTTATGAGGGAAAAATATGTGGCTTACGCGTTGTTCTCATAATTCAACTCCGGTTAAAATATTCTCAATCTTTCACCAATAGCTCTGTTGCTTCTATAAGTTGATTTGTTTGAAATTTTATTGGCGTCGTATTTTTGGTACAGCAAGAGCTATTGGTGATATGCCTTGTAATTTTGAGTGACAGTATCATGATTTAGAGGCATAACTCAATCTTCAAACTTCCACAGAACAACAAAGTAGGGATTTTAAACCACGACAGATTTAATGAGCATCTGCTCTTCTACTTAGTGGGTCTTCAATGACACCAGTCCTCAAACTCTTGGTACTCCGTCCTAGATTTTGTGACCGTGACTACTGGGTTATTGTGGCCAAAACCATGTTGCTTCCAAATGTGATTTTAGAAGTATTCAATTGATCAATAGCGAAGCATAAACTACTTTCTGACAAACTAAATCCTTACCAAAAATAATTCTGTGACTCTCAGAGTGATTAATTATTAAGGCCCAAGGTTTCAACTCAAAATTTTTTTTAAAATTTTTAATACTTGGAATTTCATTTTAATTGCATTTTTTAAAGGTCATTATTGAGTAATAATTCCATACAAAAACGTTTCACATTTATTGCAAAATGTCGTCAAATTAAAATTTAAAAAAAAGTAACATTTTTAAAATCCCTAAGGTTTTTGTAATTATGGATATTTTCTTTAAAAAATGTATCGAAGTACCTTATAACATACTACAGAAAACTGAGTACGAGTTTTTTGGCTGTTGCACTTTAATTTTATACTATTTCATACATTGTGAAACGTACACAAAACGTTCTCGAAAAAACATTGATTTTGAACTTGAGATTTAAAAAAAAAATACTACACATCTTTTACTGCTAATTCCACACACATTCACAGCTTTGTAAGGCATACATTTCAAAACATTACTAAAAGCAATTTTACTTCCCTATTTTGATTATCAAATAAGCTTTAATGTTCTAAGTAATATATGATCAAAATCTCAACATGGAGAAATATCAGTTTGACGTTTACATTCAATGAATATCAGTATATAAATAGTCTGAAACATTAAGGAAATATTAATTAACCTTTATATATACTACCTCTCACAATACAGTTCGGTTAACAGTCCTGAAACATTAACGTAGGTTAAAAATTAACGAAAGTTGCCTTACTATCCTTCGAAATAGTCACCTCTCATAACGATGTATCGCTGAGATCTGAACATATCTGGAAACTTTGCAAGAAATCTTCTTTTGATATGGAGTTCAAAAGCCTCGTCGTGTTTTGTTGGATGTCAGGAATATCGTCAAATCTCTTTCCTTTCAAAGCGAGTTTGGGTTACGGATATACCGTATTTGTGTTTGAATCTAAGCCACACTTTTTCTTCCAAAATTAATGCTACTGAAAGTTAAATGCCGCTTAAAATCGAAAGAAAAAAAAATCGTCGGTTGGAGCAATTACAGGTTCATGAATGTGATTAAAAGCTAATATAGTAAGATGTCTAATTTTAGACACTTCTTATTACTTCTCATTTTAAATTTGTTTTAATTTCACCGAATTGGATATCGATACACTCTTTTACACTATTTTCCACTTTTTATAATTACCTGTTGAGAATTTGGGATACGGTTTACAATCTATGGCGCCTTTGTTTCGAATAAATACGGTATGTTTCCATTAAATCACCATTATAATGTAAGGAACGGCGTTGCTTACGCGAATATTTCAATTGCAATTGCATTAAAATAAGTACCACAGAAAGTAATAATAAAGTACTACACATCCAGGTGTAAATTATTTACACTATTTTGAGCATTCATTACACAAAAATTGTAACAATATGCTACTTTTGCTGAGTAGAGTTCAGCTTAGGACGTTGTTTTTAACAATCGACCCATAAGAAAGTTACGGGGGCGTTATAAATTTAAAAAAAATTCTTATAGATCAGCTTTTATAACTACAATTTTAAAATTTAACAAATATGATTTTTTGTTCACCTGAAATATGCAAAAGTCTTTTTTTTGTTTAATTTGCAATTCACGTAAGAATAACTCATTAAATTTTTTTTTATTCTTTAATTTGTAGAGTTTAATCTTTCGATTCACCCGTATGAAGAGAGAGAGAGAGAGAGCTAGTGTTCCAGCTATAGTATAATATACATATAAGATATTTATTGTTTCCTCCCTAATAATGATAGCAAGATTTTTACTGCCGATATTTAACTATAATCTAATACGCATTGAATAATTGAAAAGAAGATAGAGCCAGCCAATTAAAATTAAGTCAAACCCTTTAAATTATTAGTAAATTATGTTCTAACAGTGAATCGCTTAAAGAAAAAAGTGAGAAATGTTTGGTTCTACAATGGAAAAAAATATATCTGAATGAGATGTAAGTAAAAATCTTAATGGTACAGAAAATTCTATACATAACTGTTAATTAAAGAGTTATGTATGAAGTTCGACAAATCTAACCGCAAGAAAAGAAGAAATATGCTATTAGCATTTGGTTTTTGGCAAAGTTTCAAACAGACAAATATTCGAAAAATAAAATTGTGTAACAGGCAAGTGAGCCGCTTTGTTTCAAAATATGTCACCTATACCTTCGATCAATGCTTAGATAACCTTGCTTTTTGTGCTAAGTACATATCATTTTATCACTTCTCCGGAGGTCTGATGCCTTCAGGGCAGTGGACAACTGTCTTGACAGCAGGACACCAAACAGAATGACCCCCCCCCTAGGGGCATGATAACCTTACGTGGGGGAGAGCCTATCGAGAAAACAAAAGATTATTTAAACATTTTAATTTAATGAAATGAAGAAAAACAAAATAGCATTTTGACTTAATAAAAAATAAAATATGTATTTATTCGAATATAATATACTTATAAATGTAATTACAATGCCTAATGTACACGACACAGTTATCACTACTAAATTAAGAACACGTTTAATAATTACCAGTGGTTTCCATGGACTTTAAAAAGGAAGGTTTAATACTAAAAACTTGACATTCTAATTTATTTTCCTATATCAAACTGAGATCTATATTATGTCTTCAAAGCAGTCACCGCAGAAAATCCAGAAAGATATCGAATGGATGATTGAGGAAATAATACTTTCATTTTGTTAAAAAATATATTTTGCAATCTTTTTTTATTTAAAAATTAGAACTAAACGTAATACTTATTCTACTTAAGAGAAACTTACTTAAATTTTCACATACTTAAAAGTGACATATTATTACTTATCTTGATTATTTGTGTGGATAATAATTGAAGTTTTTTTCATATTTTTAGCGTCTAAGTACATTATTATTGAATTAAATACATTGTTACTATATGGAGCTGAGGCGTGATGGGAAAATTATGATTGAGAATTTGGATTACAAATATTGAAAGCTTGAGAAGCACTGCTTTAAAGTTATTAACAGCAGAACCAAAATAGAAATCGGAACAAGAACGGTAAAACTCTCTAAAACATTATATTATTTCTTTATTCCCGATTAAATAAATGATTTTTTGATTAAAAAAAAGCTACAGTAGTAATTATAGTTCTATGAAGAATTAGATATACATACTATTACAAAACCCAAAGCGGTTTGCATCCTGATTTAAAATATACATCTAATCTAAACAAAATCTCAGTACTTAAATTTCCAAACTTTTTATAGTATTTTTACTTGTATCCTTATTAGCTTGTTTGGGCTTTCTGAAATATTCATTCAATCTCATATGGCTTGTTTTGAAATTAGTTGGTTCATGTATATAGTATCTTACACTATATTACTATAAGGGTTGCTCAAATCAAAAGTGGACACAAGCAATTGTGTCAAAATAATTGCAACTATAGCAACAATACCGAACATGTGCATAAAGGGAGGCAAAAGGTGTACATCATATACGACGTACGATTCCGAAATCTGTTACTGGTAAAAGAAATGGACAAACCTCTTCAGGACCGTCGAAAGGAGAAATAAGCGCTTCCCCAGGCCCACGTGTTCCGAGAGTATACGCACACACGGGACCGGCCGAATTTCCTTGCTAAGCCTAATTTCATTTAAAAATTCATGTAAAATCTGAAATGCAATCAAATACGCTAAAATTTATATTTTACTATGTTTAAAAATATCTAAATATACAGTACAGACATTTTCACAGTATTAAAAAAAATTGCGAATGTTAAAGAAAAAGTTTTAGTTTTAATTTAAAAAAAGTACTACTTTCACTTTTTTTGCCATAATGATAAAATAAAATAGATGCAAAACGTACAAAATATTATCAGGGAAATTCCAAACGATAAATGTAACCTCACTTAAACTTGTTGTGGTTTGAATTGATACAAATGATTTAAATAACTGCTAATGCATTGTATTTTTTACTTTTAATTAATCATTATATTCCTTATTGCTTCCTTAGATCCCTTCAATATTATGTTTTCTGTTCTTATGGTTGTGGCAACTCTAAAGGCGATAACAAAGAAAAAGAATCGTTTGTTCTCACTCAATTAAAAAATGAGTCACACTAAGAAGAAAGATTCATTTTCTTTAAAAATGAGTCATCACATTTGCTCTATGAAGATCTGCTTTTTAAATGTATTTTTAGTATTAGAATTATTGATGTAAATATGAACCATAAATAAAATAAAAACTGAAACTATTATAACGAATGTCTGATTCCAATAACCTAATAAGCGTTCCTTCCTTTCCAACTTAGTCTAATGAAAAACTGAATAAAAAAAAGTGCTATAAATCACAAAAATTTAAACTCCCGATTCTTTCTATAATTCTAAGCATGTGCAATTGCTTACATTCATAAATATCCCGGATCTAATTTAAAAACCTCGGAGCCTAAAGTCCATATTGAAATTCAAAGTTTTGTTAAACATTATTCAAAGGAAAACGGATTTTAACCGCCAACTAGTACTTTGTAAAAATTTAAAAAAAAGATTCCAAACTCTGATCACACCGGTGGGATCATGGGCCTCAGAGAAAGGAAAGCCCAGTTATATATATATATGATAACGTTGGCCATTGAGAGAGAAACGCGTGATCACATATATGTGATCATGGACCTGTATAGGTTAAAAGTAAATTCGTGCTATTCATGGATGCGTCCAGCGAATGGGGTCAGTCTATGGGGATCACTGCTTAGTTTGAACAATTGGTGCAAATGTTTCTTGAAGGGAGACAAACGATACCATATATCCTTGAGAATGCCAGTTCAAGGGTCTCTTGTGAAGCCCAGACAACTTTAAATAAGTCACAGAAAACAGTTGAAACACCTACCGTACAGTCCGAATTTGTCTCCCAGAAGCCTTTCACACTTTTTTCTAATTATGAGAGCATTATGTTTCCATTCGGATGATGAGGTGAAAGAAGCTATGCAAGACTTCTTCAAGAATCAACCACATTTTTTTAGCGAAAACATAGACCTATTATCGAAACAATGGGCTATTTGTTACAACGTCCAAGGCGATTTGTTTTAAATTCCAATCAAGGTATTTCTACTCAACTTGTCCATTTTCTATTTGGATAACCGTATATTATATATATATATATATATATATATATATATATATATAATCCAACCTTTATATCTATACTAATATATAAAAGAAAGTGTTTATGTGTTTCCCCTATTCCGGCCAAATTAAGCAACCCACAAGTGTGAAACTTGGCACGTATAAGCTGTAGGTGACTATGCTATTAACCTCGAAGAGTTTTTTTTTTTTAAATCCACTTTAGATTTTTTTAAAATTCAATTTTTAAGCGATTTTTCGTTAATTTGGGCATATGTGACGTCATATTACGTATTCTGCAAAAACTAATGCTTTGTGGACTTTCTTTTGGGGAGTATTACATATTTCTTCAATAAATATATTTATTTAGTGCTGTAATTATACGTTTATTTGTTCTTTAAGGTCGATTTACGATTTATTTTCGGAAATACATTTTTTTAAATTGTTTTTTTTTTAACAACTGGATTTTAGTTCCGTAGGCGTGGCAACAGTGAATTGTCTTTGTTCTTTCCTTGCACTCGAAAGTTTAAGATTTATGAAACAGCTTTAATTTGAACATATTTTTTTTCAGCAAAAATCTATTGTAATATTTTATTTCGTTAAAATTTACTTTGTTTTATCTACTTTAAATAATTTTAACTTAAGTTGATAAACTCATTGCTTTTTATTTCAAGACTGCATCTTTATCTTCCTGCCGGGATACATCGGATTTCAAGCTAAGCCTATTTTATATTTCTTTAATAACTAAATTAAATTAGCTCAATATACATTTTTGTATTGCTTATATTTTATGTTATTATTATTTTGAACAATTTCTGGGTTTAGATTTAATTTTGTTGTTTCTTTTTCAGCTGAAAGATTTCTATTTTCAGTAGTTGATGTGCTAATTGCTTACATGTGTGTTTTTGTTCAGATTTAATTTTGTCGTTTCTTTTTCAGCTTAAAAAGTTTCTGATTTATTTTACATGTATTCAACTGTATTTATATTGAAATTTCTATTTTGTTTTAAGGCTGTGTAACGTTTATTATATTTTCGTTTTGATCTTCATATGTGTTCATTCAATTTTGTACTGTTTTTGGTTTTTGATGTAATTTTGTGATTTACTTATTTGATTTGTTTTGCTTATAAGGAAAAGTTTTCAAAACTATTTTTTTACAATAATTTTAAATTAAATTAGTTTAATATGCATTTTTATGGTTTTCAGTTATTCATGAGTTGATTGTTTAGATGTTTGTTTGACTGTTGTAATCACTATTTTAGTTTAAGGCTGTGCCAATTTATTATTTTATGAACTGCCCTTTTACATGTGATTGTGGTATTTTCGTGTAAGGCTGTGTCACATTTGTTGTTCAATTCGCGTGTGATAGTGGTTTTTAATATTAATGTTGATTGTTTAGTGTTTGTTTTATTGTTATTACTATCTTGGTTTCATCACTTTCTCAGTTAATCCAATTTTTTTTTAAAATTGATTGTTTGAATGTTATTTTAAACAATGACGCAAGTGTTCGAGTTGTTAAAATAAGGGAATGATACAATCCCTTGCCAAGTTGTCCCAATTGATGGTGATGGCTCCTGCCTTTTCAGTTCAATTGCTTATTTGTTGTGTGGTAATGTGCAGTCCAGCTTTGTTGTTCGAAAGGCTGTTGTTGATTATATAATCAGTAACTGGGATAGATTTAAGGTATTTACGCATGATCATGAAGGGAACAACTACCCATCTCCCGAAGCGTATAAAACTGCAATGTTAAACCCTGTAACTTACGGTTCCGCTTTTGAGTTACAGGCTGCCTCTGAACTCTTTTCTTGCCGTTTCCAGATTTTTCGTGATGGACAGCTCTTTGCTGTATTTGGGGAGCATTTTGAAAATGTTAAAAACATTAGGTTCAGTGGCAAAAACTTGAGTGAGGGACACTTCGATGCTTATGTGTTTGCTTCTTCTCTTAATGAAGAATGCGAAATTTTTTAATGCAACATTAAAGTCACAGGTAAACACACGCAGATAAATCCTAAAACGCCACCCAAAAAGAAAAGAAGTTTACAGTTTCTTCAAACTAAGGTAAAAAAAAATGTGAGAAGAAAACGAGAAAATGAAACTCCACAAGAACAAGAATCAAGGAGATAATCAAACAGATTGAGAATGGCACATTTAAGGGCCTCAGAAACAGTGGAAGAACAAGAAACTACAAGAAAATTTATTAGAATTGGAATGGCACGTTTAAGGACCGCAGAAACTGTGCAAGAACAAGGAACCAGAAGAAAATCCAATAGTTTACAAATGATGCAAACAAGTATCTCTGAAACTGCTCAAAATCGAGAAGTAAGACTTGAACGTCAGAGAAATGTCACACGCTGTTAAAGAATGGCTATTTGGAAAGACAAAGAAAATGCTGCCTACTTCTGCAACCCATTAATAGATTATAAGTCTGATACGTCATGTATTCTCTCTCTCTCTCTCTCTCTTGGACCCATGTCATTATCTTGCCAATTTTGCAATGCAATGAAATTTAAAGGTGAGGCTCCTGGTTTATGTTGTAGTGGTGGGAAGGTGCATTTACCTGTGTTAAGGGATCCACCTGAGCCCCTCCATACATTGTTGTCATCTGACTCTGTATGTTCTAAGTTGTTTCAAAAGAATATAAGGCGATACAGTTGCTTTCAGATGACTTCATTTGGCTCTTCCAAGCAAATAATCGAGACTGGATTTATGCCTACATTTAAAGTACAAGGCCAAGTTTACCACAGAATTGGTAGCATATTTCCTTGCTGCTGAAGAAACTAAATTTCTACAGATGTTTTTATAGATAGTAATACAGAACAAGCTGAACAACGTTGCAAGATTGTACAAGTTAAGCAAGATTTAGTTTTGAAGTTGCAAGACATGTTACAACGTAATAATTCTTACATAAAAAGTTTCAAATCTGCAATTGAAAAACTTGGACCAGATTTTGTAATAATTATTTATGCAGATAAAGTTTCCGCAGGTGAGCACAGCAGACGCTTTAATGAACCTACAACATCTGAAGTTGCAGTTATCATGGCAGGGGATCAACATGGAAAACGAGATATTGTACTGGAAACAAGAAATAGCTCAATACAAAAAATTTGTGACACGCACAGGTCCTATGATGCGTCACAATATCCTCTAATGTATTGGCAGGGAGAAAATGGATATCACTTTCAACTACGTTAAAGGAACCCATCTACTGGTGCGTTTACAGAGAGAAAAGTAACTGCTATGGATTTTTATGCATACAGAATCATGTATCGTGCTTCCAGCTTCAACATCATATTGCGTTGTAATGATCTTTTCCAAAAGTATATTGTTGATATGTTCGCAAAGATAGTCTGAGCGATTGAGATAAAATTCAGTACAATCAAAAGAAACTAAGAGTTGAGGAATATATTCATCTCAGGGATGCTGTTGTTAGTGAAGGTAATGTTTCAGATGTTGGCCAGTTGATCCTCTTACCTTCCATTTTTACGAGAAGTCCCAGGTATATATATGCATGAGCGTACTCAAGATGCAATAACTTATGTTCGAAACTGTGGCCGACCTGACCTTTTTATTATGTTTATTTGAAATCCTGCATGGTCTGATATTGCAAATGAATTATTTTTAGGTCAAAAATCACACAATCGTCACGATTTATTGGCAAGAGTTTTCCATGGAAAACTTAAAATTCTTATGAACCTCATCACCAAGGGAAAGATTTTTGGAGTTGCTCAATGTTATATGTACACTATAGAATGGCAGAAGCGAGGACTACCCCATGCGCATATTCTGGTGTGGCTTCAAGAAACCTTAAATGTGCACAAAGTAGATGACTTCATCAGTGCTGAAATACCGAATCCTGAAGAAGACACAGAGCGTTTCAACTGCATTACAACACAAATGGTACATGGTCCTTGCGGAATCATCAATCCTTTTTCTCCTTGCATGAAGAATGGAAGGTGTACTAAAAGATATCCTCGGGATTTTTTAAAAGAAACTCAAACTGGCAGGGATGGATATCCACTTTATCGCCGCAGAAGACCAGAAGATGGAGGATTTTCAACAGTTATCAATGTTCGACATTCAGAAGTTGTAGTGATAACAAGTGGATTGTGTCCCATACTGCCCTCTACTCTCAAGAATATTTTGTGCCCATATCAATGTGGAATACTGCAATTCCATTAAGTCGATTAAGTATGTTTGGAAATATATCAACAAAGGATCTGATATGGCCATGTTTGATTTGACCAGTTCTGATGGTATTGCCCGCAATGAAATTAACTAGTATGAAATGGGGAGGTACATCAGTAGTAATGAAGCTGTTTCCCATTCATGAACGCCATCCTACAGTCACTCATTTAAGTGTCTACTTGGAAAACGGACAGAGAGTCTACTACACAGAAGGTAATGCTGCTGAACGAGCTCGATTTGCACCGGAAACAACTCTTACTGCTTTCTTCCGACTTTGTAATGAATATAAGTTTGCCCGCACTCTTTTTTTATCATCAAGTTCCAAGGTGGGATAGTAAAAACAAGAAGTGGAGTTGACGAAAAAAGTTGGTCACTCTTTATCTGACTATCCTGGAATCAAGTCAACTGATGCAATTGATCGAGTGTATACAGTTCATCCCAACAATAGTGAATGCTTTCATTTGCGATTACTACTTCATGTAGTACCGGGACCTACATCTTTTCAGTATCTGAAAACATTTGAAGGAAAGATTTGTAGCAATTACGAAGAAGTTTGCCAAGTTAGAGGTCTTCTAGAGAATGATGAACACAGGAATGCAAATTTAGAAGAAGCTGCTTTTATGCATTCACTACGAATGCTTCTTGAACTGTTTGCTGTTATGCTGCAAGTATGCGCAGTATCTAATCCCAATCAGCTATGGATCCACCACCAGGAAAATCTTTCTGAAGATATTCTGCACCAAGTAAGAATTCAACAGAGGAATATGGATTTGGAATTCAGTACCGAAATCTTAAATGAAGCTCTTATCATCATTGAAGACAAGGTTAGATCTTTAGGAGGATCAGGTTTGAAATCTGTCGGACTTCCTCAGCCTAATCGAGATTCTAGTGCTATTGATGATGTGCTTAGAGAAAGAACCTACAATGTTAGTGAACTTAGAAGATTCTTGAAGGTAAATTAAGGCAAAATGCTACCAGATCAAAGAGAAATATTTCAGAAGATAACAGATTCAGTTTTTCAAGAGACTGGTGGTATTTTTTTTTCTTAGATGCGCCAGGTGGTACAGGGAAGACTTTCCTCCTCAATCTCATTTTAGCAAAGGTACGAGAGAGTGGTGAGATTGCCCTGGCTGTTGCTTCTTCCGGTATTGCAGCTACTTTGTTGACAGGAGGAAGGACAACTCATTCAACTTTTAAGTTGCCCTTAAACATTGCTGTCATAGAGACACCTACATGTAACATTTCTAGGCGTTCAGGAATGGCAAAAGTTTTAAAGTGCTGTATAGTCTCGAACAATTACTGCTGCTTAGTACGTGGATGAAATAGTATGTAAATTGTAAATTTGAGTCTACATTAAAGTGCAAGTAACAGTATAATTTTTGTGAGAAATAATACACACTTGCACAGGAAATTGAACTCAAAATTTCGTTGGAATATTACTCATATACAATGTGACTTCCAGACAAGGGTCTCTAAGAGTTCAAAGGGTTTTAAGGGCTAAAAAGCGGTCACTCAAATTTAAGCAATTCGGAAAAACAAACAGTGGCAGCTTCAACACCAGAACAACTTCAGTACTCCTGATCTTGTATTTCTTTGAGTTCTGCATGGTAAAGAGTAACTGGAAAAAAGCAATTTTATCTCCTATGACCATGTAAAAAACAGCTGTTATATGCCTGCTCAATGATACTGTTATTTGCGTATTAAATGGTTAGTAAGGCGATAAGGAGTAAGTATTTCAAAGCTTGCCTTAATAAAATTTTATCGACCTACAGTATTTGAGTGCAACCTATTTTCTAAATGTCCCTCATATATATATATAGAGCGCTTTTAGAAAAATATATTTATAAGAAAATGTCAAAGATTATACTGGAAGACAAATCCAATTTATTCGGGAAAAAAAACGAATGAATCTAGTTCATTGAATCGATACCAAAGCGGAATAGATTTTTTAAAAAGGCATGGAAAATGGAAGAACGTTCAAGAAACGAAATTCTACTCCAAGAAACTGAATTATTTAGCACAGACAAAGATTAATAAAATCCAATTCCCCAATTATTTTAATAATAATGACTTATATATATATATATATATATATATATATATATGTGTGTGTGTGTGTGTGTGTGTATGTTTGCGTGTGTGCGTTACCTTTAAAGTGTGAATTGCGTTATTCCATATAATAAATAGATAATTTTTGAAATAACTAGACAAGTTAGGTAAATTATTTAAAGTTATTGAATTCCACGATTTAATTATAGAATAAAGATTACTTGATCGTTAAATTGCGACATACGGCGCTCAAAATTCTTTGAACAAGAGAATGGCTGAATGAAATAATTGTATACTCTAGATCTCAGCTCAGTACATGAGAACATGAATCAATTTCCGTTGAAGAAGTTCCGAATATTGACACAATGCCTCAATTTGTTGGCCAAGTACAAAGTTGTGGCACTGGACAAATATTTAAAAAGTACACGTGTAAAAAAATGTGTGTAACAGTAAGAAACATTGTTTCAAACAGGATAGGATTGTTTTAAAAATAATAAGCAGTGCAATCCAAAGTGTCACCACAGCAATCCTTCCTCTAATGTAAAGTGAAATAAAGGTATTGCACAACATATAAATTAATATTTCCTTACATTTTTATTTGAAAAAGTGTACGCAATGTTTTTATGGAGCAGTTTTTCTTTCAAGGGGAGTATTTTTTATATTTAAGTATATTTATATTTATATACATATATTTCTGCAATATATTCTTTTTACCCCTTTCTGTTTAATGCTAGCAATGAGAGAAATAGTTTGTTATACCATCTTCTGTTCCTTATTATTTATCATTTAATCATCCGCAAAAGGGATATAATGTATTTTACGATAGATTTTATCTATTTATGATCAATTAATTTTTGAATAACTTTGAAAACGTTTATTTTTCAATTTAATGGTTCATTAGTTATTTGACAGAATAACTAGTTATACCATTGCATAACTAGGTAAAGTATAAATTTTTTCATTTATTATATACTTTAACTGACTTGTCTAGTTATTTCATGAAATACCTAATTCTATGAAAAACTGAATTCTACACTTTAACGATAAAATACATATACATTCAAGAGCCAAAACATTATGACCACCTGTCAATAACGAGTTGGCCCACCTTTGGCGCGCAAAACAGCTTCAGCCTGCCTTGACATGGATGAAACAAGTCCTTGGTGGATGGCAGGAGACAGATTGTACCTCAAACCGTTGTATCGTTTTACTCAAAATGTGTTTTTTTAAATGCTCCAACTGGGACAGCTATTTCTAAAAATGTTTCGAAAATAATGAACTGGAACTTTTTGTGCATGTTCTGTATAACAGTAGAAATGTTTTAACTTTCAGAATTATCAATCACTGTTTTATTACAAAATTTACAGTCCCTTATGTTGATATTATCACTGTGTTTTAAGCAATTTCATATAATAACTAAGATAAATTGTTCTGGTTTTTGTAAGCATCAAAATATCTGATATCCTGAAGGTTATTTCAAAACATTAATAACATAGCAGCACATTAGAACTGAAAAGTTCAAAATTTGTTCATTAACTTTTGGTACAGACTGTGCCTATTAGATGCTATTTATTGTAAATATTTCCCATTTTTTTCCCATATTAATAATAATAGTTTATTTCTCTTTAGCATATTTTTTTTAAAAAAATGTACTAAGCAAATCTAAAAACTACAAAAAATCCCATATCTCCATTTTAAAAAAAATGTCGCCTATAGTCACATACTTTAAGTGGCTTACATATATATATCTATATACGCAAAGGAAGATATTAATATGCAGTTTATACCTGAAACAGGAACAAAAAGAACAATATTTTATTGTGCTGAGGAATTCAATTTAACGTTATAGAATTTCATAGTGATTGAAAATTCGAAGAAAAAACCTTAAAAATGAATCATGAATTCCGAGACATATGTGTATCGTAGCTCTATTTTTTTCTTCTCTTTATTTTTAAAACAGATATGTTTTGAACAGATGGATAGCAAATTTTACTCGTCTAAATTGGAAATTCTAAGCTAGCATGAAATAACTTTTCAGTTTAAAAATTCCATTTTAAGTGAAATAATATTTTTGCAACTGACACATATTTCTCTCACATTGCTTTGAAACCTTTCATAGATTGGAATTGAGACAGATTTTCAAAGGAGCTTCCATATAAAATGGAAATGCCTTAAATTGAACTAATTTATCTGTTTTCTTGTATTTTTTTACTTTAATTAAATATTTTAGAGGTGATGCATATTAATTTTTGTATTAATGTCTTAAGCTGTATCTCAAAATTCATAAACGAAAAAACCTGGCAGAAGTAGAGCAATAGCATGAAGCAAAATCTTTTCAAGTTATATTGTGTTTTCATCCTTTATTGAAAATGATAAATATGTTCTTCTTTACTCATTCATGTTGCAAGGGGAATGAAAAAATACTGTTTTTCTTCGCTTGGAGTTTTAGAAATTGTTTCTATAAAATATATTTTAAAAAAGGATGAAAAGAAAGCAGGAAATATATTTGTTTTTATTGATTAAAGCATTTGCGATTTTTATTAAATGCCGAAATTTAAATTCCGAGCTTAAAAAATAAAAATTTATTATAAATGAAGATAAAATTTTTAATTATTTTAAACTTTATAATAATCTTGAATTACACCACTATAATAGATATAGGCAATTTGAATAATTTTTATGGTTCAAAAGATGGATGACACACTGGCATCCAAAAGTTAAGCATAAATCATAAAATGCAAAAAACATGGAGTAAATATTCGTAAAGTTATTCCAAATTTCTTGCGGATATTAATTGGGTGAAGAAGAAACATTGGGTTTCTGCAAAACTTTTCAGTCGACTACGTCCTGCGCAAAACACCGGTTCATGTAGGAACGCGGAGAAACCGATTCACGCAGCATAGGCATTTCAGACAAATTTCGTGCCACTGCTGTGCGAAGGAACGTTGTTAACCATCAAACAAAGTGAATGATGGCACACAGAAGCCAATTGGACATGTTTACGAAAGGAAGAATTGTTGGAATGCTAGAATCCTCACGATCACAAACCGAAGTATCTTGAATTCTGAATGTGACCAGTCTGTGATCTCAAGACTGTGGCAAAGGTTTCAAAGAACGGGAGATGTTACCCGACAACCAATATTAGGTCGACCAAGAGTCACAACCCCTCGCCAAGACCGATATCTGGTAATAAGTGCGCGACGTCAGAGGGGCAGTACTGCCAGAGCACTGGGTTTGGCGCTCACAGTCGCCATAGGAATACGAATTTCGAGACAAACTGTTGACAGGAGACTCAATCATGCTGGCCTGTATGCCAGAAGACCAGCAGTTTGCATTCCCCTCACGTCTGCGCATAAACGCGCTCGTTTGAACTGGAGTTTGAAATATCAATATTGGAGTGTGGGAGAGTGGGTCAATGTGATGTTCAGTGACGAGTGCCGGTTTAGTCCGAGTAGTGATTCTAGGCGGGTAACGATATGGAGAGAACGTGGAACACGTTTTGAACCAAGAAACGTAACCGAAAGACATAATTTTCTATCAAGGGTAGTAATGGTATGGGCAGGCATCATGATGGACGGCCGCACAGACCTCCATTTCTTTGAAACGGGGTCTGTGACTGCTCAAAGATACAGGGACGAAGTTCTTGAGCTTTATGTTCGCTTGTTTCGAGTAACTGTCGGTCATGACTTCATATTCATGGATAATAATGCGCCATGTCACCGAGCGGTGCTGATTGATGACTTCCTTGTAACGGAAAACATCCAGCGCATGTCATGGCCTACGAAATCCCCTGATTGAAATCCTATCGAGCATGTATGGAATATGCTCGGGAGACAAATTGCAGCCCTTTTGCACCCACCAAACTCCGTTACAGAACTGAAGAGAGCTCTCCAAGAAGCTTGGTACCGTTTGAGCCCACAACTCATTCATCATCTCATAGTAAGTATGGTAAATTCCATGCGGCGTGCCTGGCTGTCAGAGGTGACCATACGCCTTATTAAACTGCAGCATCAGTATTTTATTTAATGTTTTCTTTCATTTTTTCTTTAAAGTGTGAATCCTTGCTATGCTCAGTTTTCTTTCAAATTGCTACTTTGGATAATAAAATTAAGTATTATCTTTCTTTTGATTTGCTTCCTTATTTTTATAACCATTTTGCACTCGCATATCACGTTTCTCGCCATTCTGATTTACAGTTCCTTCTTTGTTCACCTAATTATCAATTATGCTTAACTTTTGGACACCAGTGTATGTGGTTAGCGGTAACAAAGTTGGAGGAATAGACAAATAAATACATTTAAATAAGCGATTCTTATGCTGTTGGCATAATCCCTGGGATGCCTGTAACCCTAAGAGAAGGTTGTGAGCATATAAAAAAATTGATAATAAAAGTTATCTTAAAAAATATTAATTTACTGAAATGAAGCACAAAACTATATATATTTAAAAATAGGAAAATTAACAGAAAACTCGTACAACCCTAATGCTTAAAATTAACTTACTTAAAATACCTATTACAAAGAAGTAACATATACAAAATATAATTCTTATTTTGATAATTTGTACTGGTTATATAATAAGATCATATTGTAATTTTAGCATCGAAGTAGTTTTTAGCATCATTGTTGCATTGAATAGATTATTATTATAAGAGAGCAATGGAAATTATGAATAAATCTGGGACGCAAATATTAAAAGTTTGAGAAGCACTGATTTAAATGAAATTTAAGCGTAATCTACATGTTCTTTAAATAAAATGATCGATTGCTTAAAAGTGAAAAGTTGTTTTGAGCAATTTGATTAATCTGTGATGTAATAAAAAAATAGAATTTTTTAAAAAATAAAATTTAGTAAAAATTTAATTAAAAAAATCAAGTGTTCTGCTAGTTGTTAACATCGATTCTACTTTTTTCATCTGTGATTAGAATCAAGAAAATTACAAGGGATATATAAAAGTGAGTGACGTAAAACAATCGTAAGATACTAGGACTAAATAAATCAATGCATATAGAAAATATGTAAATATTTTTTTTTATTTAAGATTAATCTAAAGTTCTTAATTTTGTTCTATTTATTACAAACACATAGAGATTTCCCACATCTATTATAGGCTTGAATAAAGCATGTACCTTTGAATAAATATTTTAAATCAACATTTTAGAACATGTTAATGCATGATCCTCTTTTATATATGCAGTAAAAAGATTTTAGAAATTTTATGCATTTAGAAATTTTACTCAGACTTTTTTATTCAACAATTTTGTGCACTCGAATTCTATTGAAGATGTTTGCCTTGAGAAAATTGCTGCTTTTATATATTTAAGATGTGAGTTAAAGATTCCTGTATTTTTTGGAATACAAGTCGACAAAGGATTTTAAATGTAACTTCATTCGAATAAGTCATTCAGGTTTCCCAAAATATGACTGCTATAGAAACTAGCAAGGGGAAACTATTTAGTTTATATTGAATATTACTGATTATGAAAGACCTGAATGGAATACAACAGTGTCACTAAATATTTCTCAACATTTGCTTCATCCTGCAAATTAGAAATAAATTATGCATACAAGTAAGCAAAGTTCTGTTTCACCAACATTTATTTGACTTCGATGTTTTCGCAAAACTACTGTGCCACGTGAGCAACTCTCAATCCCCCCTTTCTGGAACTGAAAGGTGGCATGGTGTTGTCGACTTGGATGATTAGGTTGAGACATAGCTTCAGGAAGCATGAATCATTGGGCTTGGCTGGCAATAAAAATTTCAGCTTCTTGAATGCAGTGTCTTGAAAAATAAGCTGAAAATTTGAATGAATAGTCAAACAAAATTTTTAAAGTATTATTCAAGTGGTAGAGCCTTAAGAAACTTGGAACTAAATATGTAGAGAAATCTAACATGATCAAATATACGAAAATCTTTTTCCCCCGTTGCGGTAAAAAGTAAGGTTACTTATTATTCACCTAGTTACAATAAGGTATTATTGCTAACAACCCAAATTATTCACGTGAAATTATTTTTCAATTACTGCTATTGTTCACTCTCTCTATATATTTATTTATATATATATTTATCTTGTTCAAATTTTCAATCGTAATAAAATACATTTTAAAGCACTCAATTGAGCCGAAATTTTACATACACGATTATTTTAGATGACACTATAATATTTAATTACAATTACTACAAATTAATTGATTAAAACTAATCATTCAAAGAATTACAAATGTAGCCACTTTGGCATCGTTTTTGGTGACTTGAGTTTTATTTTTTCCCTCCCTTTTAAAGTACTCTTAATTTTTTTGAAACTTTCCATGCACTATTGTTTTAGGTAACAATATGCTCATTAAGTTATAATCAATTAAATTAATTGACTGAAATAAATTATTTAAGAAATTACATATACAACCACGTTGGTTTTATTCTTAGCGACTTGGGTCAAAACTTCACAAGATTTTTTTTCCTCACGTTTCAAAGCATTCAGTTGAACTGAGATTTTATATACACGATTGTTTTGAGTGACAATACGACACTTTGAAAGATATTTAATAAAAATTAATTGCCACTTAATGTTGTGATTCTGACATATGCATACACATATTTATATTAATTGTAACTACTTAATAAAAAGTAAATAAAATATTTTTTTTGTAGATCTAAGTAGGAATTGACTTAAAATTTTTTGTTTATATTACTTGTTCTTTTATCTATAGTACTTTATAATGTTAAGAAAATATTTAAAACTGTTAATGGATTTTTCAATTACACACACTTTTCCTAAAAATGTTTCCTGTATTATCAATAGACTTCTTGCGATGATCAAAACTAAGACACACATCTAAATTAAACTTTTTTATTAAGCATACAATATATCATTAAGATTCCGATCATTTTTTTTGTTGATATTTTATGTAAACGTTTCAATACTACAAAAACTCATCAAATGACTTTTCATAAAATAAATTCACTAAAAAAAGGAAATACTGTTCTTTTTTTTGGTTTTTTTTGTTGCTAATTATTCCATTTAAAAGTTAAAGAATTAAATTACTATCATTTTTTTATGTATAAAATATATAAGTAGAATATTGACAAAAATATATATATATATATATAAATAATACTGTCTTCACAATTTTTAAATAAAAAGAGCAATGTAAATATACAAAATAACACTCAAAAACATTATAACAATTCAAGTTGATACGAATGTTTTTTGAAGGATTTTTTTATCAGAATATACTTGGGAGCACTATATTTGGACTGAGTTTTATAAGTAACAAATAAAAACTAGATAATTTAAAATATGTCCCCCGTATCTTCATAATTCTTACAATAGCGAAAATTTTAATAAAACCTTTTTCCTCTTAAAATTAATAATATTCCTAAAATGAAACTGAAGTTAATTTATTTTTGAAATCTCTTTTCTAAGAAACTAGCTGTGTGAATGTGATAAAACCTTTTCCCCAGGAGTGCTAAGAGGCTAAGAACTCTGAAGCATGAAAAAGTGGAGTATCGACTGATGAACCATCGAGTAAGCGAACAGATAGTCCTCAGGAGAAAACGATGACTGTTATTGAGTAAATAACAGATTTAGTTTCATAAGATAATTGTACGAAGAATTGTTTCGGAATCTTGAATAACATAAAAGAAAATTTTTTTTATGCTAATAGGGGTTGGATTTTGGAAGAAATCGAAAGTCTTTTGGGTATTTTGTCTTTTTTTAGTTAATTTTGAAATTTCTATTTCATCATTTATGCTATTTTTATATAAACTTCTTCTACTCGATTTGGATTCAACACGAATTACAAAAAGTAATCTTCTTTCTACACGACTTACTTTGATTTAGGACAATTAACAAAATTTCAATAAGAAAATTTTGTTTTACTGTTATTTTTGTAAATGCTATATTGGAGTATACATTTTATAATTGTGAGAATATTCCAAGTTTTACATCCTCAGTATTAAAATTTGTCTTTTTTGCAAACATTAAAATTTTGAACTTGTTATATACGAAACACGACTTTTAAAATAAGTGAAAAACAAAGTCAATTAAGAACGACACCAAATCAGGAAATATTAAGCTGTTGCTCGAGCTTATTGCTGATTAACGAACAAGATTCATGGACGCACCGAACATCTTTCGCAGTCTTTTAACGTGATTCCCCGAAGAGAGGAAGCACATGCTCAAAGGAACTAAGTGCCTTCATGACGTTAATGATCTATATCGGTTGCAACGAGCTCTGAAGTTATAAATGCTCTCTTACAGAGAATTATACAAAGATCTACCCAAAACGCCACCTCAATGATTAATTACTGAATTCTTTATTAAATCACCTGAAAGATCGATGCTGTTGTGTCCTTCCCGAAGGGAAGGAATGAAAGTTGCCATAACCTGTGAGACAGGTTGGACTTCTTAACGATAGATGGTGACACCACCTATCTCTACCTCCACAATTTTGGCATGAAACTGAAGGGGAGGGAAATATTCTTCAGCCCCCTGCACTCGTGGTTTCTACTACGACCACCCACAAGACTTTCGGACTCACTGCTTTAATGAGCACGTACTCCTGTGGTATTTAGTGGCATCGGGCATCGAACCCAGCCCTCCTGTTTGGAGTCGATCTCTAACCACTAGGCTACCCACGGCCTGAAAGATGATATTTCAGGAAGCTGATCCAAATTTTATTGCAGAGATAAGCAGAAAGAACATCCTCAATGCAACAAAACTACTACAGCTAAGACATTTCTAGTGTGAGAACAGTAACACTGTAGTGCTTCGCAAGCGTGTGTATTTATCGTCAGAAAGTAAAGACGAATAAAATCTACTTATGCGTAACTTTTGTTACTTTGCCTAATTTTTGTTTTCATAAATTAGTGACATATTTTTTTTCTTTCAATTCTCAAAATAATTTATTTTGTTTGATACAATCGGAATAAAAGGTTTAAGATTTTAACATTAAATCTCATGATGTATTTTGATATTTCCTCTGATGCTTCAGGACTGGAAACAATGCTCTATATATTCATAGATACAATACAATTTATTGCAAACGCATTTTATTTTAATTTCATACATATTTACTTATCAACTTAAATGTACACCTCTCTTCTACCCCTACAACGCTCCATGTAAATCTTATAATTTTGAAGCAGGTCTGGAAGCCTTCTTGTGTCAGTTTCTGTAGGACGCGTGTCATTTTCTCTCACAGCTTTAACGTAATTTGTTTTTTATTGCATTTTTTATCCTAGGAAACAGATAGAAGTCAATAGCCCAAAATCCGATGAATAAAACGGATGGTCTAACACTAGGATGCTGTACTTGACAAGAAACCACTTGACAGACAATGCGGAATGAGCCGGTGCATTGTCTCGGTGGAGAACCCATGTCATTTCCTTCCTCAATTCGTAACGTTTCTTTCTTATTCTTTCCCAAAGTTCTACAAGTATGTGAAGGTAAAAATGGTAATGAAAAGTTTGATCTTCAATTAACACGTGAAGGTACTCAACCCCATGAATATTGGAAAAACCAATTATGGTTTGAATTTTGATTTACTCATTTGAGTATTTTGGTACACACTTTTTGCATCCCAAAATTAGTATGTAGCATTTCTGTACGGACTCTTTGTCAATTTTCAGTTTCAGAAGTTGAACGAATACTTAACCGACTGTCGGATTTAACTTGATTACCTAATTGTTCGATAGTTCGTCCGTGTTTGACGTAGAAGGGAAATTCGCGTGTGAATCATCTTCAAAGATATCTCGGCCATTTTGAAAGCTTTTAAACCGCTTTAAAACTCGTGGATGAAACAAACCTTCATGGTGAGTCATTCATTTTTAAATAATATATTAGTGATTTTTCCAAGTTTCATGAAATTTCACAAAACTTCTTTGTAGTTGCGATTATTCTTTTTCCGGCGAAGCAGAAAAATTACTCTAATGTATAGGAAGATTACGGTTATACGGATTTGTTTGCAGAAGCGAGTGGCACTGCATTCCAAAAAGAAGGCTTTAAGCTGACTAGTTGTTGTTTACAGGTATTTGGCTCATTCTTAATTTTTATGTAACTGTGTGTCAGTCTCGTTATTTAATAGCCACACCTCGTATCGATTCATTAGTTCTTCCTTTTTAATAATTGCTATATTAATCGTGAAATTGACTTCAAATCTTAATAAAAATTGAAATGTTTAAAACTGCTCTTTGTGAAACTTTGCAAACCTTTTTGCATATTTTTTATTTTATTTGTTTGAATGGTATGTGCTTTTATTAAATTTGATTTATATTTCTGCATTTTAATTGGACCGTATCATTGAATAAATTATATTTTTATTCATATAGCTAAAAGTTATATTAATTAAGACAGAGAGAGGGAGAGATATTTAATGTTTCATAAATGTTACAATCCCTCTTCACAATATTTACAATGCAAAAACTAATACAAAGCAAATATCTAAATACGTATTTCACAATGCATGCATATTTATGAAATATTATTTAATTTTTTTTAGATTTAATTTAATAATGTATTAAACAAAATAACAATTTGTGTATTTCTACAGAATAAAAATTTACAGCTTTACAATAATTAGTTACAGGATGAATAAGCAAGGACAAAAAAACATGACGTGTCTTAAGAAATGAATAATGAGTATTGAACAATACAATTTTTTTAAAATAATTCCTTACAAATTTTCTGTGAAAATAAATTATGGTATTTATTGAATTAAAAGTACTGTTCGCTATTTGAACAGCGTGTTATTAGCATTCTTGTTTTAATGGAAAATCAATTATTTAAAAAAATACTAAAAAACATATGCTTAATTTTTTTGTCGGCTTAGAATTTTTGACTTTAAAAAAGTATATTTATTTTATTATTGTTGAATAGGCAATTATTGCAAATTGTCTTTGTATATGAATATTCTAATTTTGTTGTAATTGTCTTTGTTAAATATCTATTATACTTTTTATGATGTTTCTTATGGTTTTTTTATATTTTTTTTATTTCGAATATTAAACGACGAAAACACAAAAAGTAAACTTGTCTTCCTAATAACAAACACCCTACGCGTTAAAGTAAAAAAAAATATATGTTTCATAACATCCTTCAACTTTTGTCATTTTTCAAAGAAAAATCTTAAATTTGAAAATGATTTTTTCAACTTAAGCATTTTCTTTTCAAGAAGTAACCGAAGCATGTCTTGTTCGAAATACTCGTGTAGAATATTCTTAAAAGATCCCTTCAAAGGTAAACACGAAGAACATGTTCTATTTCCCCCTCTTTTATTTGAAACGATATCCTTCTACGTAACTCAAAATGAAATCAAAAAGTCTTGTATTTATTTTAAAAATAAATTATTTACATACAATCCTTTTTAAACGCGAATTTCTTTTATTTAGGCTAAAATAATACAAATGCTTACAAAAGGCTAGTATTTATGGTATAAATTTTTCAGTTAAAATATATTATCTATAATGGTATAGGCATTAAGTCGATCGCAATCGACCGGTGGACCACCAAGACATTTTGGGGCTACCGTCTTTACTTAGACCTAAGATACGCTTACTAAAAGAAACCTATTTGTGTGGAACACTGATGCCAGCTAAATCTAAGACTCGTCTTTTCACAATCGATACGACTTTTTTTAGTTAATCAAATCATTCGATAATATTACACGACACATGTAACTTCATTGGAAGCAAACGATGACCCTCAGCAAGTCTACTGACACTGCAGTGAAAAAATTCCCAACTCGCGAAATGAAGGGGAGAATAAATGTTGATGATCAGCTCTTCCCGCGCTTTCATGGGATTGGGTTCTTGTGTTGACGTCACGTCCCACGGACTTGTTAGCAAACAGATTATGCACATACGTCTGTTTCAGATTTATCGATTGAAGTATCTTCTCTACTTGCTTCATTGAATACCTAAACGGTTTTGCAGTCTCTCATAGCTGTTCAAGCATTCAACTTGAAAATCTTGCGTTACTTGAGTTTTTGTGGTAAAAATAGTACTGTCATATTTGAATAGAGGGATACAATGTCAAAAAAACAAGTGTTAAAGAAAAAAAAACAATTTTAATACAGCATGGCCACACTTACGTCACTGGGGGGACTGCAATACCTTAAAAACATTAGAAGTAGCCCATACCTGGGAAAAGTCTGCCACCCCTGTTCTTTAACATTCGAAAATTCCCGTTACAAATTTACTTTATTTGAATTTTTATTAGTATGTTCAAGGAACTACAGTTTATGGCGAATATTGAGAGACATGTGCCATGATAGATATTTGTGGAATTGTGATATAATTATACCGAAGAACTTTCTCTTCAAATGCCACCTTCCTTCGACAGTGGGGTGTAAAAGGGTTCGAGTAAAGATCAGCCATTTTTCAATCTAAAGAACTATATTGCCTATTTCCTTAATAGACTTAGTCAATTTAACTTATTAAACTCAAGCTTATTAAATTAATTATAATATAAATAAGAGACTTATCTATTACCCTGAGCACTCTTGCTTAAGCACTTGTTTAATCCTTCCTTTAGAACTAACAATATTAAATACGACCGCCAGTCGTTAAAGCTATGCTTTATTTTACCTCAATTTTCAACCGTCCTCCCGCCTATTCTACGACTAGCGCATTTAAATAGAAGCTCTCATTTCCATAAAACCATGTCCTCTCTTCGGAAAGCGGTTTTCAATTGAAATCACAGTTAAAAAGGATATTTTACTCACGAGGATTAGTAGAAAGCCCGAATAGAAACCGTTTCTCAGAGATCATTCGACTGTTTTGGCAATGTTGGCAAGATATGAATTACAATATTTTTTCAGAATTACAAGGGAAAAAATGGTAAAGAGCGTTATAATTAAGATTTATAAAATAAGGGATTATTTACATTTGCTACTTTTTCGAATACAATGAAAATCGCTTAACACAAAACTGAAGGGACTGGACTATTTTTTCGTATTAAGGGATTGCAAAAGAACTCCATGTATGAAAAAAAAAAGTTATTAGAGTTAATGTAAATGGCAAATATATGTCAATATGAATAAATTTAATAAAAGTAATGGAACAAAAACATTCACAAGAACTTAAAGAAATTAAATACAAATTTTAAATGCTTTTAAAGACAAAACATTCAATGAGATTTTGGAAAATAATTTGATATTTTTCTTGCATTGGCTTTTTTAGCATCAAAATTGTAAACCAATTGTTCAATATCGTTAACTTTGTTATTCTTTCACCATTGGAATGTGCGTCTATATAACTAAGCATACTTTCAAGACGTTCTTTCATTCGGATCATGTAGGAACAGGTGTTACCAGTATTGATTTCATTTTCATTATTTATACGAAACTGTATCAATGATACTACACTCAAGGACAAAAAAATTAGCGCACCAAGAAATAACTGCGGAATCGTAACGAAACTTGTCATGAAGGTACATGTAAGGGGGATATCAAATGATTAAAAATGCAGCGTCATTTCTCATTACGTATAGCCGGTAGAGGGCATTTAATGCCGCTCTCTCTGTGGAGTATAAAACAGGTAACCAAAGCTTGTTTGAGTGTCCTGAATCGCTTACAAAGGAAGCGTTGAGGTAAACATGCCATTACCCCGTTTTTGAAGACAATATGAGCAGCTGTCGCAGTTTGAAAGGGGGACAATCATCGGCATGATGGAAGCTAGGTTGTCAGCTTGAGGAGTAGCTCGTCAGGTAGGCCGATCTGATTGTGTTGTGAAGAATATGTTGGGACCAGCCAATCTGAGAGATGTCATTTACAGGAAGACAATGCCCAGGACCCCTTGAAGACCAGTCGTCGAGAAGACCTTCATATCATAAGAAATGCACGAGTATAACCAACTGCTCGATCGGCCGCCATCCAGGCCTAAGTAGCACCTTCACTAGGGGCCCCTGTGTCTTCTCGAACCATACGAAGGCACCTGTCTGAAGGACATTTGGGATCCCGGCGCGTAACGTGTGCTGCGTTTGACACACCTCCCATCGACGCCTCCAAATGAAGTGGTTCCACGCAATGGAAACTGGACTGCAGCGGAATGGAACCAGGTCGTCTTTAGTGACGAATCCAGATTCAGTCTCAACAGTGGATTAACAATCGGGTTCGTGTGTGGAGACCCCGTGGTGAACGATTCGATCCTGCTTGTTTTACAGCGACACACCGCTCCCACAGTTGGTGTGATGTACGGGGTGCCATTGCCTACAATACACGGTCACCCCTAGTATTGATCGTGGCACTATAACTACCCAGCGGTACATCCATGACCTTCTGCACCACATGTGTTTCCACAAATGCAAAGCACTTAGGAGCCATTTTAATACAAGACAAAAATCAGCCTCACATGGCAAGGGTGTCAAAAGACTGTCCCCTCACTGTTACTAACCTTCCTTGGCCTCCCAATCCCCAGACTTGTCTCCAATGATCATATCTGGAACCATTTGGGATGGCGAGTTGGGAATTCCTCGAGTTTGAACGAACTAGAGGCAAGGTTACAGCAATTATGGACGAAACGTCTCAAGACATCATAAAGAACTTGTATGCCTCAATGCCTGATCGTATCGCATCGTACATTCACTCTAAGGGTTCAACAGGGTATTAAATCTTCCATTATTTTGCCTTTTTTTATTTTGTAATCATTTACTTATTTCAAAGTAGTCATTACTTTGTAAAATTTTGTTTTCTTTTGACGAGTTTTCTGGGTGCGATAAATTTTGTCCATGAGTGTGTTTCAGTTTTGAACGAACTCCAAAATGTCTTTCTCCCTTAAAAAATTGGAGCTGCACACTTCATCGTCACCTAAAGCAAAGAGTTCTTCGATGATACAGTAGGACGGTACAATAATACAGCCCAAGTTGGTATCTTCCTTACTTTGTTCATTCCCAGAAGGGAAATCTTTTTCGTGTTAAGCGAATTTCTTTTCGTATTAAGAGAAAAGTGCATGAACATCCATAGTAGTCTGTCAGGATCTTTGCTTCAGTTCGTGTTAAACAATATTTGTCTTATAAACGTCGCGTTAAGCAACTGAGAGATTTTTTTTCCATTCCAAGTTTTATCTATTATAAATACCTTTTTTTTTGAAATGCAACAATAGATTTTTCGGCACTTTATAAATTGTTAATATGAATATTTCTCCTCGAAAAGAGCAGATTCATAACATTCGAGCCATCTATCAAATTCAGGAGCCATTTTCAAAAAAAATATATTTTATTTTACATTCAAATCAAAAGCAAACATTAGCAGAGGGTTATTCTAGAGTTTCCAATTTTTTATCTCAAAAGGCAAACGAGAAAATAAACTCCAAAATCATTTCCACAAAGTGCGAACGACCTTCTGTACTCCATTTTTCTCCTTTACTTTGCAGTTAATTAGAAGAACTTAAAATAATGGTATATATTTTATATTGTTTCACTTATCTTTATTTTTTTCTTACTTCCAAAAACAAAAAAAGTTTAGTATTCCTTTGACTTTTTTTAAAAAAAGTTCTCTGGTTACAAATAGTAAAAAATAAAAATTATTTTGATTTATATATATGAAAATTGATTTTGTATTTTATTAAAAATTAAACGATGCAAAGGAACTCCTATTAACAGTAACATACAATTATAAGTATTCCAAATTTCGACTGATTTTTGACAAATTGATTTTATGTTTAAGAAAGGGCTTATTTCGCAAAATTTGCAATATTTTTCAGTTTCAATTTTTTTTATTTAAACTATTTATATGTCTATGCAATGGTCAAGCGTTTCTTATCACTTAAAAGAACAACTGCCACCACTGTTTTGTTTTGGAAATAACAAATAAAATATCCATGTTTATATCACAATTTCTGTCATTACTGTTTCCTTAAATTTATTACAAATAAATTAAGTTTTAAAAAAACTAAAAACACGCTTTATAAAGAATTGAACTTAAAAGTAAAAAAATAATTCTTAATATAAGAATAAAATGATTAACGAGAAAGTTAATGGCACTGGGGTAAAAGCGTGAGGTGCTCTATATTAATAATTTCTTACTAGTTCTATTCCGAAATGCTGAGTTAGTGCACAAATGTAATGCAAAGCACCCCACGCTTTTACCCCAGTGACATTAACTTTCTCGTTAACCATTTTATTCTTATATTAAGAATTATTTTTTTTACTTTTTAGTTCAATTCACTATAAAAGAGTGTTTTTTAGTTTTTTTAAAACTGTAATTTATTTTTCATTTTTTAGTTCGATCCACAGTAAAAGCATGTTTTTTTAGTTTTTCAAACTATAATTTACTTATTGTTGAATTTATTCTTGAGTTTGATATTTGGAGCCGGGAGGGGAGGGGATTACGTAGCTGCTGGAATTAGTCTTGCTCTTCAATGGATATTAATTAATGCGTCTGAAGTGTATTTATTCTCTCCGTTAAAGGGATAGGATCAATCCCGTATCGTTATTATTCATAGAGATTCCTCTCTATACATACAAAATTTTTTATGTTCTATGTTTTTATAACGGACTAAAAAGTATAAAATTCCTTTTTTCGTTTTTTTTTTCCACATTTTCATGCATTGCCATCCACTTTTGAGCTATGGTACAAAGTTCGAGTATCTAGCTTATCGGGAAGTCAGTTTAAAACCAATTACAAAATTCCACCCAGGCAGACATACAAGAAAGCGAGTTATAAAAACATGGTAATATCAAGTGTCAATCATATTATCACCTTTTAAACGTATTGCTATAATGTTAATTCGTATCATCACTTCTAAACGTATTGCTTTATAAAAATAAAAAATATTTGCAGTTAGAACATAAATTATTTTTTTCACATTCTCGAGTCTTTTTTTTTATTTCCATTTTCAGAAAACTAGACAATTGTTTATATTATGGTAATAAATAGCTGACGCACCCAACCTACCCTTTCTTACAGAAAGAGAGAGAACACTATTTTGTTTGTTTTATTTCTTTCAACCGCAAGTGAATTAATTCTTTTTGGGGGTTGGACCTTAATCATTGAGTCGCTAAATCTGGAATTAATCTCCAAATCTGGAAATGACATATGGAATTAGTCGCCTAATCTGAAAATGGTATATGCAATAAATTGAAAAATCTGGAAGTGGTATATGAAATTAATCGCCAAATTAGGATATCGTTATTCCAGATGTCCTGATCAGGACAATGGAACAAAATTATGAAATTATTGTATTGCCATTGGTCTTTGACAAGTGTGCAAAATTTCGAATTAATCTGACTTTTTAAAAAGGGTAAAAATCGAGTTCCAAGATTCCTTTACATGCAAGTGAAACTTATAAAAGCGTGTTAAAATATACATAAAAGGGTTTCAAATGTGATAGGAAATTTTTCATTTACAGGATTTTGTCGGGGGATAAAAATCTAGATGTCTTTACGTGAAGAAGAATTTCTTAATCTATTATGGATAACTGCTACTTTTAGAAAGAAAATTTAAATGCATAAGAGGATTTTAATCAAAACACTGACTTTCATAAATTACTACAATGAAAAGTAAAAAAGATGTCCGTTCATTGTGAAAGACGCGGAGAAACCTAGAGACGATATAAACAAATTTGGTTAAGACTGCAAAGAAAAAATTTCACTCTTGAGGTTATGAATTTTCAGAGCGTTTTTCTAAAAGCGAGAAATATCAAATTACAAAATTCAAAAGAAGTGTCGAAATCCAATGCCGAAATCTAATTTACTCTGTCAGAAAGTTGCTTTACTAGATATATTTGCACAAGGTATTCCATTTCCTTAATGAAAATATTTTGTGAAACCAAAATTACATCAAAGCAAAACTACTGTATATTACGAATGTATTTTCGCAAAAGAAAGTAGTATAATTTAGTTGTCAGTACAATTTAATACATTTCTAAAAATTCGTCTTGGCATTTTCCCGATGGATTACACTTGTTTTTCTCTAAATGAAAAAACATTTATTTAAAAGTAAAACTAAAAGGATTTATGGTGTCTTTACGATCGAAAAGAAATACAATTCCTTTAAATTATGTAAAATGCCATATTTTATATAATATAAAAGTAT
The DNA here is from genome assembly GCA_019973975.1 of Trichonephila clavata. Lineage (NCBI taxonomy): Eukaryota > Metazoa > Arthropoda > Arachnida > Araneae > Nephilidae > Trichonephila > Trichonephila clavata. Next base: position 36,638 of record BMAO01017819.1, read on the forward strand.
AAAATTAATAAATAATATACATATATATACACCCGTTTTTTACCAAATCTAAGTCGCAACCCGATATCTCAAAAAATCTTTTTGGGAAATGAGAAAATAGGACAAAATTGTTTAGAACTTGTAATTTCTCTAATTGCCCATCCAACGCATTTTTTAAATTTGACTCTAAGTCGCACTCGATTTCCAGTAGTTTTCATATCGAAAAAAGCACACGGCTTATATTCGAATAAATACGGTATATAAATATATTTTATCATATTCTACTAATTTTATGCGTTACTGATATACTCCTTTCTATCGTGCGGGAAAAATGGTTATTGCTGTACCCACGTAGTAAGTTTTTCATCTAATTTTTAGCATTCATTTAGCATATATAGTAATTATCATAGGCTATAAATGTATTGTTTTATATTAATAAAGTGTGGTTTTATTCGTAATAGTAAAATTTCTCCTAATATTGCTTACTTTCCCTATGGCCCAGATATTGACTAATACAGGTGAAGTTTGGCTAGCCACAAAACTTTGTTTAAACTTGCAATCCCGGTTCCTATGATTTGTTATAGTAGTACTGTACTAAAATATTTTTTACTATCTTGACTAGTCATATTAGGTTTACAACTATTTTGTGTATATTTATGAATTATATATATATATATATATATATATATATATATATATAATATATATTTTATTAAATATTATATTTAATAGTTTATAAAATTTAGTGTTAATAAGTTACTAATCAAATACATTGTGAAGCTTTGCTACATTTATAAATATATTATATCAAAGTGTGTATTTTATTTTTTATTACAATATAATGTATATAAATATTTTTTACTACCTTTCAGTAATTTAATAACTTTTTTAAAAAAAAAATTTAACCCGTTATTTCGACTTTTTGATATGCTAGCACCCCCTCACAAAGGATTATCACACCCCCCAGTTTGAGAATAGCTTTGTTAAGCCCTTCTTTAATTTGTTACATAACATCGTTTCCAAACACTTCCTGAACCTTGTGAATTAAACTCACCAAGTTTTTATACAAAATTTGTTGCAGTACCTCTGCTCAAGTTCTTCAGTCATCTTTAGAAAAATAAAAATTCGACTAAAACTTTTTGCAACAGCTCATTCGACAGCCTACTGGAAACGACCAGTACACTGAAAAGAACGGAAAAAGAATCAATCATGTGCAATAAGCTGTCATCACCCATTCTAAACAGTGGTTCCGTTTTAGAAACTCTAATGCGCGCTGAAAAATGCAGAACTTGTACACGAACAGACCTTGTACATGTTTTATAAAGAGATTCATATCCTGATGAATATTAGCTCGGGATAGGGCTCGCACGTAGTTATTATATTGCTGGATTTTCCTATTTGAATTTATTGAATATAAGGGACATTCAAATGAAACCCAGTCACTAGTGTAAAGTAGCGTAATGATTTTATTAACTCAAAAATGTAGTTATACACAGTACACATACTCTAAAATAGTTGCCAAAACTGTCGGCACATTTATCTCATTGCGACACTAGCCGGTCAATTCCATCTTTGAAGAGGCTAAGTAGGCCGCTGTCAGATCCAAACCTGAACCCAATCACACACTTCGTCGTCCGTTGTGAATCGATGTCCACGATTAGCTCGTTTTAGAGATCCAAAAACATGAAAAACACACGTTGAATGTTCCATCGTTTCCCACCAAAACTACTGATATGTCGTCTTCACCAAATTAGCCGTGTTTGGGCGGGTATTACCATACAGGAGAATAACGCCATTGGACATCATGTCTGGGTGTTTCGACTTAATAGCTCATCTAAGGTTCTGTAAAGTGGTTTGATAACACTGGGCATTGATGATGGCTCTCCGTTCTAGGCAAGCAGTGGGCCCTCGTGGTAAAAAAGGTCAACATGACCTTACCAGAAATGGTGTGCACGGCCTTTAATTTCTTTGGAGGTGGTGAAGTCGCAAGTTTCCACTGCTTGCTGTGACACTGGCTTTACCGGTTCAATATGGTTGCATCATTTTATAAAACAAGTGAAAATTTGTGACAAAAAGTCGTATTTCTCCTCATGATAACGTTGCAAATGATTAAAAGACATAGTTATCGAGTATTGTCTGTTCGGCGGTAGTTTGGCAGGGAACCCACTGTACACAAACTTTTCGAAAGTCCAAGTATTGATGCATTATGGTGTCAGTGGTCCATGGTAATACCCAATAACCGATGGATTTCATCCATGGTGATTCTGTGGTTGCCCAATCATTGGATGACATGATGGGCCTGTCGATTTTGAGCATCTTCCTCCAGTAACTCACGTCTCTCAAGGAATTTTTGTGCTATTCCACAACACTTAAACTACACAGACTGTATTTACCGTACGCAACCTTCATTCAACAATGCATTTCACGACCTGCTACTCCCTTCGCCACTAAAAATCTAGTCACTTCTCGTAGTTCCTTCTTACTCGTCTGCATGATCAGCAGTAGACGATGCCTTTTGTAACCACCTTCTCTTCGGCGTGAAACAAACTATCGCTATGAAACGTCAGATGTTGAGAACGCATCAATATCTCTTCGGATAGATGGCGCCGGCATACACGCAGTTACGTGATGCCATCTTACGTGCAATGCAAAGTTAGGCACACTTACCAAGTTTCATTTGAATGAATCTGATATGTATCAAAGCTTTTGAGATAAATAGAAGTATGGAACTAATAAAATATCTGAACTTTTAATATAGATTTCTTTTGTAAAGATAAATGTAAGAGTGAGGGAAATCATGAAATATATTCTGAACAAAACGAGTAAAATTGATAATAATTATTTTATTAATTGAAGAGATTATATTCGAATTGTCTTTCTTCTGAACTGGAGGAGGCCTGTCATTTCTGATCAAAACCCCAACAATCAAGTACACCGAGGTTTTACCATCTAGCACCTTACACCTTTTCACTTTGTCATACACGACAATAACAACAACACTTATCTTGATAATTTGTGTGGCTTATAATTTATACCATAACGGCCGACTAAAAGTTACGCATTTCACTCCCCAATGTCACCGTTTTCCCCTTAGGCTCACGTATATGACGTATTGCGGGCAGGAGGGGGGGGGAGGAATAAATATGCAAATCCTATGGAAAAAGTAAATCCTTCTCAAACATGTCAATGTCCTTTCATTGTATTCCAAAGTCTTGTGAATAAATTTGTTGTTAGCTGTAACAGAAAAGATCGTTTTTCAGAAGACGTATATATACGTCCTGGGCAGTTAAAGTTTTGGCTGAGCAAGACGTATATACGCCGGTGGCACTTAAGAGGTTAAAGTCGTTTGGAAGGAGGGGGGGCTGAAAATTATGAGTGAACATTGAAAGTTTGAGGTTTCCTTGGCACTGGCGTTTCGAAGTTTATTAGTAGAAAATCTAGTTAAAAGTCCTGCTTATCCAGGTCCCTGGGTGCCCTCTCAAAGTGCTCTATGTATAAACCGACACTGGGTGGTAAACGTCTTAGATGTGATGAAAACCTTGAGAATGCATCGACCACCTGGTTTAATTCAAAGAAATTGTGAAGTTCGTGAACAAATACGACAAACCTTTAAATGATTACGGAGAGAAGTGAGGAATACTGGAAGGTATGTAACAGAATTGAAATAATGTGTTTTTCATACTATAAAATTGACGGTCTTTATTTTCTGTATGGTATCCATACAAAAAAAATTTGTAACACTTATAGAAGTAAATATCTCAATAACAAGACCAGTAACGACAATGCGATTTAAATTTATTGTATAATAAAGTCCTAGTTAAAACCAATACTTAAAAGTTAAAAAAATCTTACGACTCAATAATAGTTTAAATTAGAATTTTTTAGTTGCACATCATACAAAATGAATAATATTTAGAATGGGAGTTACTAAAATATACAGTTACGAAAAAGTAATTAATTTATTATATTATCAATTTTAATAGAAAAATAATAATACATATAATACGGGGAAACGACTGACATACAAAATATTAATATTCATATAGTTAGGGTACTTATATAGAGAAAATTGAGTATGATTATCTTTGAAGTTACATAAATATGAAGTTACCTATGAATTCATTTATACAGAACTAACTGATTTATTTTCGTATAGTTAGGGATCATTTATAAAACTCAAAAGGTGATAAAATATTTCGGCATTTTGTCAATAGTTCAATAGTTTGATCTTTAAAAAGTATTTATATGCGTATGTATTAGATAAAAAAAATGTACATGACACAGATTGTGACTATGCACTTTTTGACAGCTTTTAAAACACATAGTCAAAATGATCTGAGGGTTACCAAAAAAATTTGATGTTGTACATTTAAGCAAAGGGAAAACGTTTGATAGAATAAATTCATTATAAAGCCATAAACTACTCTCTATATAATTTGGTGTACATTCTATATTTCATTTTAACTTTACTTTTTATTCAACTTTGAATAAAATGGATTTATATCCCATTTTTACCAGAATATATATCAAAGCTTTTCTGCAGCTCCTCTTTTGTAAGATAACCAATTGAAGACGCTTTCATCGCTTTAACCATTTGTTCAAATGTAAATAATTATAAAAGTTAATGAATATATAGCATGCATTGAAATAAGCAAATTACACATTTTGAAATTTGAATAACATTATTAGTTAAGATAGTTATTAGTTAGCATTAATAATTGAATCGCGTGTTTACAAACCTTTCAAAATACAACTTCAACTTCAACTTGGAATGTAATTATTCTTTAGTAACTAATGAACCATTATTAACTAAATAAAGAAATGGCAACTACATTTTGAAAATGAGTAATTTTCAGTTGAAGTTTATTTGTCTTCGGAAGTTTCCATAATACATTTATGTGTGGGAAAACTAAGTAATTTTATTTCAATCGATTTCTCTAGCTTTACTTGGGCAAAGTTATGAAGCTATCTGTTATAACTGTTGATTAAAATAAAAGTTAATGGATGCAGACAGGAAATATGCTTGAGTAGTGATGCAAATACCAGTAACGAGTGCTGGTTAACATAAAAATCAATGGCAAAAGACAAATTATGAAAGACAATTGTGGAAGAATCAAATTATGCCACATTAAAGAAATGAAGGAAATTAATCTTTTGCAGAAAGGTGTTTATAGAACAAAAGTTATAGAAACCGTCATTTTTCAAAATCATTAAAATTTTTATATCAAAGAATAGTAAGAGAAATTTGATATTTGCTATTTCTTTGAATGTAAGTTTCTTTTTATTAAGGGAAAAATTGCTTATTTTTTTATTATAAAAATTTAGCGGAAGTTTCAGATCTTCACATTAAAAAAATTAAAATGAGTTTTATTTCCTGGTGCTAGAGGAAACTGCAACTTTTTCCTGATAATAATATTCCTTTGAAGTTTCACATCTCAAATATTTACGGAAGAAATCGTTATTCCTATTTCCTTTCCGAAGTACAAAAATGAAACTTTGAGTTTCGAGTAATCGGACTTAAAATTTGAATGCATAAAGGGACCGTGTAAATCCTTTTTTTATGTTGTTAAAGAGAAATGATGGTATTTATGCTATGAAAGCAATTTGAATTATTGGAACTTTAAAAGAACAAAAATTCGTTAGACAATAAAAATATCGTCTGATGTTAAAAATCATCAAATAATCGAGAACAAGATCCTAAAGTAAGTAGATATTCATGAATTATTTAAAAAGTAATCTTAAACAAAATTTCAAATTAAATTAAGGAATCAGCTACTTGTTGCCATTGATGTACTTTCAAACAAAAGCACGGAAGTAGAAATTTGAGTTTACTTTACGGCATTGAACTATAAAGAAAGGTACACTTTTGATGAACCAGCATTAAAAATGAAATAATTAAGTTCAATTTAGAATCTAATTGAAGAGAAGTGTGAGTTAAATACGATGGAAAGTCAAAAAATAAAGGGACTTCTACAGTTTCTCTTTCAAATTTTAGCTACAGAGCTAGTATCCGGCGTTGAAGGAGAGGTAGTATATAAGTAACATTTCTATACAACATATCACTTTCTTCAGTTGATGTCATTCGGCTGAATTTTTTGTTCATAAATTGCTTCCTTAACATGTCTAGAATACGGTGGTAAAGTGACTTTTTTAAAATTTGAAGTCATTATAAAGAAGCAAGTGTTAGAAGAGCAGCTGTTCGGAGCACTGAGTTGGCAATCGATGGCTCGGCTTATGTGTACTGTCGGCTTGATACCGTTGACCCTTATATGCAAATATACGTTCATTAAAGTTTGTAGAGGTTTAAAAGGAAATATCTATAGTTATAGAATATTTCGTCGAGCTTGTTTTAGTCTTCTCCTCCAGGCATTGTTGATGGAAGGTAAATTAAGATTTTCATTTTTTTATTCGGACTTGAAACTTTAAACGCGTTTTTCTCAAAACTGTGTTTTCAAACTTTCCTCCATCATATCTCAAGAATGGTTTGACCGAATAACGTCAAATTTAGAGGATGGGCTCAGCACATATATAGAAAGCAAAAGGACTATGATCATTCCAAAATTCAAAATATTTCTATATTTTATGACAAAAACATAACACAAAACCCATGAAATTCAAAACTTTTTCTTCAAAGGTCTACAAAAAATCCAGTTTTCGATATTTTCAAATGAGTATAGTTCATTCTGTACATGTAAGCTTATAGATTTAAACGCCGTTAATTTTTTTAAACTTCAGATAAGCCAATCAGCCAAAATTGTGGAGGAAGTGAGAGTCCATTTTTTCGAGGCGGGTGAGTTCAGAGCACTATAACTCTCGTTCGATTGGATATTTTTGGATAAACATTTATACTTATCTTAAAATACAAAAAGTAAATGAACCCCCCTCCCCCTCAGAGTTCTATCTTTTTACTGGTCGTCAAAAAATTTCTCAAAAAAAAGCAAAGAAAAGAAAACGCTTAATAGCATAAATCCATTATCGAGTCATAAACTACTCTAATTTTGTGTGTATTCCATATTTTATTTTATAAAAGATCGGGCAGTCCATCAACTTTAAATATTGAAGGCAATGTGCAAGTCGTTGAGGAAATAGTGATGGTAGGGATGTCTAGTATCCAGCTCCAATATCACACCTTCCACAAACACAAAAAGCGAATCACTATCTCATTCCTTCATTTATGGAGATAAACAATGAAACTATCATGTTGTGAAACGTCTACTGCATCTCAATGACTACGAGGGAAATCAAGTGACACGTTGTGTAGAAATATTGCCGTTTTCCCCTCATTTAGTGCTGAATACAAGCGCTGTTGCCAAACCTTGGAAAGAGAAATTGTAGAAGTTTCTTTACTTTTTCACTTTCCATCCTACATCAGGAAACCGACACATGATACTTAAGATTTAAAAACAATTATGCAAAGAAAGCCATTTTAGACGTATATTATCTCTATTCGCGTCGTTTTACTTTATAAGAAAAGGTATAAAATATAGTTGGGTTGAAAACTGAGCCAGTTTCTAGAGAATTTTCAAATGAAACCATTGATTTTTGAACCAATTTTTCAAACGATCGCTTTGAGAAATAATATGAGATTTTGTACTTAAAAAAACTAATCTTACATCTCTTTAAGTAAAAGATGTTGAAGTCAAGGTTATGAGAGAGAAAAAAAGGAGGGTGGGGGGGGGGAATGCCATTATTAATTCAGGGCTTATTCTCAAAGATAATAAAAATGTTCCAGTTTTCATGACGTATTAACGCATGCGTATGTTTATAAATTTGAGCCTTTAAATTTAAAAGTGCCACTGTGGCCTAGTGGTCAAGCTACCGAACTCGTGGCTGGTGAGTCATCAGTTTGAGCCTAATACAGAGGAAGATACATAGGTCAGAGTGGGCCCATGCACGTTAAATATGTGGAAGTTCAAACGTCCACCTGTTGGTGTGGCGTATAAAGAAGAACTTAATGCCAGCTCACGTATCATACTCGCCATTTAAGAGTAGTCGATACCTCCTTATCACCCTAATGTTAAATTGAGCTTTTTATGTACCTTTTTCTCAGAAACTGTTCAATATAAAAAGTTCAAAATGTGTGTATATTTATACTGAAGTGAAATTTTTTTAATATATTGTTAAGTTTTCTTTCAAAATCATGCAACGTAAAATTATCACTATGAATTTTTTGAAAGTGGTCATTTTTACTACAATAACTGACTTTTACAAAAATATTATGGGAATTTTATTAAAACTCATTTCAGTATATATAGTTACATATCAATCATGTTCAGTAAAATTATCGTGTATTCATATTGTATAGCATCTAAGAAAAAGGTACACGCCAGTTTGAAAAACGTCATTTTGAGAAAATCGCATTTAAAAAAAATATATGTCACTTCATCACAAAAATTATGAACTACAACATGTATTGGCCCCATTTTATTAAACATTAGCTTATCCTATGTTTATTTTAAGACTAGTTTGTTTGAAATTTTTTCTTAAATTGACCACAAAACACATACAGAGCACTTTTCAGTTTTTGTTTAATGATATATTATGTAATATTTACATTAATTTACTCAAAATCTGTATCCATTTTTGAAGAATTTCTAGCTTTGATGTTTATAAACATCAAAGTTGATCATTAAATATCATGCATGCCTTGTAATAATGAAACAATATGCCAAAGTAAGGATTTGGAAATATGTGAATTATACGACATTTCTCGAAAAATTTCATTAATGTTTTGTATATTTACAAGCAAATAGTATTTTTAAAAGTATCAGATGTCAAATTTTTTTCTAACTGGCCAAATGATTTCTAAAACAGTTAACCAAAACTGTTTCTGTGTTTTTAAACATGATATTTATGTATTTTTATCTTTGTAATCAGCTTTTTCCAACGACAAATGGTATTGCAAATCTGAATTATTTGTAGGTCCCAATCATTCAGAAACTATTGAATATTTAAGTTTAAAAACTTGTTTGTACAATAAGAAATATTTATATTTATAATGAAGTGATTTTTTTAAAACATATTTAGATTTTTTCAAAAACAACTTTTACCTATCATCACTGTATTTGTTCAAAGTTGTCGCTTTTTTCTACGACATGTGCTCTTTAGCTAAATGTTTTTTTTTTGTAATATTTCCAAAATATCACTTCAGTATGCACAAGTATGCATAAGGAAAATATCATGTAAACCTTAAGTGTATTAACAGTAAAAATTTCCTTTTTTAAACACAATTTTAAAAATATAATATTTATAAAAAAATCTTACCTTGCCGAAGTAAGTATTCCACAAATACTTTTTCCCCTTCATGATTAAATAGTTCTAATTTACAGCGCTTCAACCATGTAACCATAAGCTCCGTTCCAAAACTTATAAGTTAATCGTACAGTTATACTGTTATCTAAAGTTAATTGCGTATGAATAAATAAAAAGAAGGCTTTGCAATTGTTTCAGGATGCTTTAAAGACAAATATCTTTTAAAAGTGGGCGTGGCCCACCAGTCGAGGATTTTTAAAAAGCCATTTTTACATACTTCTAATTAAAAATATGGCACATGCGTGACATCCCTAGAAAAGTAATGAATCACAAATTTCAGAAATATCAAAAACTCAAAATAGATCATTTTAAGCTTTTTAGTCTACTGACTATTCCTAAAAAGATGTTATTTTGAGGATATATCGACCTACAAGTTGCTTCAATGCATGCTGTTCAGGCCATTCTGCAAAGGGATTTACAACAGGCGTTCTGTTGATTAATAAATATCTGTATCAAGCGAATTAAAACTGGAGTGTCCTATTTTGTGAATAAAGAAAACAAATCTAGAATAAATTTCTTGTTTCTATTTTTTACAGACCCAGTCTTAAAACTTATTCACGCACTGGGTATGGTGGCATGCCTAGACACAGATGGAGCCATAATAACTGGTCTCTGGTACAGTTGGCATATAATTCGAAATTCCTAGTTGTTCGGTGAATATGTTCAGAAATAACATGTTATGATTAAATATATTGGAAGCATGGTCTTATTGAAACTAATTCGAGAACGCCATGAACCTCCCTCCTCTAAGATTCAGGCCCAGGGAAAGAACCTATTTGCTTTCTTCCTTAGGACATGCCAGAGTAAGATTTATAGCAAGACTCATATATCTGACTATTGCGCAATTCATATTACTTTCACTTTGTAAAGTTTATCCATAGTTGTGATTTATAAAATTTGTTAAAATTTTTTTCAACTTAATCTCTTAAATCATTTTAAATCTAATGATACATAAATTAAATATTATTTTCTTTGCTTATTATAAATATTCGTTTTGGCAAAATGCAACAGTTAAAAATAATATAATTTTAAAAAAAATACTTTTCTTCCAAATTTAAAGGCAGATTGAATATTGAAATATCTTGCTAAAAATTAGTTCACAATTTATTCAAAAATCATTTTTTTTCCAGATGAAAGCAACTTTCCATATTTTAATCCAAAAACAGAATCTATTTTGAGACAGTATTTTTTGGGGGAGAGGGGAGGGGGCTTTGCCTTCTTACAGTTGAATTTTCTTAAAAATAATTCCTTGGAGTATATTTTATCCATTTTTTTTTCTTTCAGAATCAACTTATTGCTGCAATCATGTATTGATTTATTTAGTGACGAAATTATAAAAATTTTGTTAAATACTTATTTATTTAAATAAATTCCAGCTATTTATCTTTAATTATATATTCATGAAACTAATCGTATCTTTTAATTAAAGTCTCAACAATGTTCTATTTAACTACAAAATTAAAGCTTAGAAAAGGAGGATATACAATGACTTGATTAATAAAGTCTTTCATCACACTTTATATACACACAAAAAGTAAACGAATTTAATTTAAAGGTAAATATTAAGTTCAACTCTGTTGACTCAACAATAATACCAATAATTGCTAATAAATATTTTACATGTTTGAAGCGTATAAAAATATATTTTTTATTAATTGAACATAAATATTTTAGAATATTACTGCAGTAACATTATATATGTATATAATGTGTATTTATTAGACATTTTTTAATAAAAGTATAGAAAAAATATCTTCTGCAAATTTACATTCAACGAAATTACAGTCGATATTCGTAATTCAAAGACAATTACTTTAACTAGATCCCTCATTCTTCAAATAAAGAAAAATTAAATTTATAATCAGCAATCAAATAAATTTCAATAGTTTCCTGATGTATTGTTAATTATAATGACACAATGTATACTTAAATTGTTTTATATTCAATAAAATATTTTAGAAAAATAATATTATATGCAATCACTACAATTAAATTTTTATATATGCCTTTTTTTATATATTTGTTTTCATGCTTGTTCTGTAATAATGTAAAACACTTTTTAGCATTTAATCAAATGTCTACGAATTTATATAAATAATTATATATTATTCTATGTTTATATTCAGTAAATATTTATATATAGTTATCTTTTTTTCAGTAGTTATTTATATAATCTGGGGATATTTAATTAATGAATTATATATCTAAATTGATTTATCAAACATTGTTATTTATTTTTAATTTCTTATAATCAAATTCTCCCTATTGCCTTTAGTAAATTGATAAATTCTTTTCTAAACTACTATGTAAGCAAGAGGTTTAAATGTAACGCAAGATAGTCCTGTAATTTACTTACTTAATTTTTCCACTAAAAAAACTATATATAGATTTCCTTTAATTAATTTTATTTAGAAGAAATTTTTGCTTACACATTATTTAAAAAATGTGCAGTCAGTACAATATATAAATACCTGTTTAGACTTGTTTAAATAAGTATAGGTAAAAAAGAAATTCAACGTGAATACATTTTAAGATTTTTCAATTACTTTTCGACGATGTAACGTTTTCAAATATAAATAAATTAATGTTTTTTTTTTAAATAATCCCGACTGAATATAGAAAAAATACATTTTAGCTCTCTCTTAGCGAGATTAGGATTATTTTAAATCTCGGCATTATAAAGCATATGTGTAGAAATTTTAAACATTTTCTCCAAAAAATAATCTTTTATGAAAGGTTTCACATTGTAAACGATTAATTTATTTTTAAATGTGCAATTATCCAGAGTATATCTTTATTCTTTTAATTGCTCTATTATATTTTCCATTAACAATCGATTTTTATTTCTTTTTGGTCGAAAGAATAATTTTGTATGCTACTAGTTATGTCAGTACATTATTTTTCGTGATTGCTGAATATATTATAACGAGTATATTTTTAATAAATGCTTGTTTGAAGTTTTTCTCTCAATGTGTTAATAATCACCAACGATTAAATTTAAAATACTACGCCATTGTAAATTGTATCATTATAGAATTGTTAGTTTGGTTTGAATATAAAATGTTTTTTTTTAAAAAATACTTTTATCTGAAGAACTTTTTGGAATCGATTTTCGTACAAAGCCCCCGGAATGGCAATTTTATGAGGAGTGAAATTTGTAGAAGTGTAGCGCTGTGTTCTGTGCACGCGCCAAACCACTGTTAGAAGAAAGTAGGTACCTGAGTACAGTTGCAGTAACTTAATAAGTCAGAATGAATAGAAGTGATCCATTTGCTTAGTGGTCATGTTACAGGGCATTAGATCCATAAGTCAAGAGTTCGCGCTGCGGACAGGTACCACCACGTTCCGTTTAATAAGTTCATAACTTTTAAAGAAAAAGTGATAGTCATCTAAAACTGTTATTTTTGAAACAATAATAATAATTATTTATTTTAAAAGTTAATCTTTTATATTAAAAAAGTTCTGTTAATAGGTGTCCTTTTTAGGACATTTAATTCGTAATTGGTTTTTTTCATCGCTTTCAATAAACTAGATTTTTTTTAGTGCTATTTGTTATGCAATCGGTCGTAACGAGAAATTGGAAAATGACTATCAATTTTACAGTTTAAAAAACAAGAGAAAAATTATTATTATAAAAAAAAAATTGTTCGTATATTCTAATACATTTTATATCATATACACGTTTCCATTCTAATAAAAAAAAATTCTTCCTTTTGTCAACCATTCTCTTAATTTACGAAGTACGGAAAGGAACAAATGTATTTCTAATATAATGAATGTATATAAGGAAGATTTGAAAACTATTTTATTATTTAATATTCTAAGCTTATTTTTTGTTATATATATATTTAATTTTTGAATATACTACTTGTACATTCTTGATTTGAATTTTCAAACTTTTGAGGTTTTTTTCATTCTATACAGCATTTCAAAGATCGGTGCATAATCTTTGATGTTTTATGATTGTTTTATTATGCACTTAGTTGTCTTAGCATTTGAACATTTTTATGTTATATCTTTGAGAATGCAATGTCGAATAGTTTAATGTTTTAGGTATTGAAGAAATAAAAATTTTTTTAATGGAAAAGTTTTTTTATATTTTAAATTTTTGAGAATTTGGATATTTCCAGATTAGTTTACCATGTTGTAATAGGGGAAAGGTTGGCGCCATCAAACTAGTTTAACCCCACTTAACGGTCCGTAGTCCGAAGTTGCACTTGGATATTTTATAAATTTTATTTTATACAATTTTAATTTCGTTTGAAAATGTTGGATCTTCATTATTTTTATTCGCCATTGATATTTTGAAAGGGGATGTCGTACTCTAGGATTCATATGATTTCGAATATTTGCTTAGTTATAATTGTTGATTTATGTTATACATATATATATATATATAAAGTAATGAGGTGGCATATACGGAAGCATATGCAGGTTCTAAACTACTCAGGAAACAGAAACATGTGCATCTACTTGAACTTGGTGACGATTTCAATATTGTTTTCGATAAAAAAATAAGAATTAAGATTAGTACAGTGGCACTCAAAGTTTCAATATTCACGGTTGAATATTCAATCAAAATTTCATCGCTCTCCTCATACAATAACAATGCAGTGAATTCAATAATACTATAATTTGGTACTAAAACTACGCGATGCGACTTTAACTCCTTAACTGCCACCAGTGTATATAAACTCGCTCAGATAAAGCGTTGATTTCTCCGGACGTATATATACGTCTTTCCGATGTACGATATTTTCTGCGAACTGCTATTCATAAAATTATTCCAAAGGTTTCAAAAGCAATAAAAGGAGCTAGAAAATGTTTGCGAAGGATTTATTTAATTCAGATTATTTGTTACTTTATTCATCCCCCCCCCACACCCCAATACATCACATACGCTCACCTACGTAGAAAACAATTGGCTTTGGGAAGTGAATAGTGGAACTTTTAGTTGGCAGTTAAAGAATTAAATATAAACCGTACAAATTATCAAGATAATATTTTTTGTATTTAACTTTATACATGACAAGTCCATGGGGTCACTGGTAATTATTAAACTTGTTCTTAACTTTCTATTGTTAAATTAATTATAAAATACAATGCGCAGAGCACGGATACATTTATACGTGTAGTGTATATCAGTGTAAATGTTTTTCTTATTACGTCAAAATGGATTTTTTGTTTGTTTACTTTCAGCAAAACAATCTTCTTAAACAATTTTTTGTGTTCGACTTTTTAATATGCTTGCGCCCTTCTCGTAGAGATTACATGCCTCCAAGTGGGTCACGCCCCACAGTTTGAGAAACGCTGGGTTAGTACAATTCTTAAAATCAGAACTTAATTTGGATTTTTTTTTCTGGAATTACAATGGGGATGACTAGGTATGGTTTAACCAATGATTCGATGTTTTCACTATTAGTAAAAAATGTATTTAACGGCGTTCTATTATACTTTAGTTGCCACAAGCATCTTGGCACAGTACATATTAATGGTGAGAGCATTAATGTAATTAATACTCAAAGTGATAATAAAAAAAGTGAAGTAAATCAACCCTCTTAACAATGGACTGGTATACTATGACTAACATATATTTATAAAACATAATAATTGTACATTATATATGCCATTACATATTATTTTATATATTTTCCTGAATCAATATGAAAAATGTAAAAATAATAAAGAAAATACATGCATACCTTCAGTATTATATGTGATCACTTTATTTACCCTGTTTCCCTACTATACACTGGTGTGCAAAAATTAAGGACGAAGTCGGAAAATTAGCATATCAGCTGAACGAAGAGGCAGAGCGGACAGAAAGACCAATCAGGAGATTAAGTGAGGTGATGTACGGTAGCACATGCACAGATATGCAGGTAGACGTAATGGGGGAGTGTCTGAGTAGTAAAGCATGTTGTCGGTGTAAGATTAGTATTTCTGGCAAAGAGATTGCACACCGTATAGCAGTTAAAATCACGCCGAGTTGCTGCCTCAGCGAGAAATGGCGAATAATCAATCTGTTAGACGACATCTGGATGCTTTTACCCGAGTTCGAATCATTGGGAAGTTGGAGGAAGGTCGCAGTGTGACAAGTGTGGCTGCAGAGTTCGGAATTGCTCACAGCATCGTTTCACGACTTTGGAGACAATTTCAAACTACAGGAACAGCTATCCGGGGGTTCAGTAGTGGTCGTCCACGAGGAACCACACCCGCTGATGACCGGTATATTGCCTTACAGGCCAAAAGAAACAGGCGGCAGACAGCGGGAGAAATCGCTAGACACACGACACAGGCGACTGGACGACCGATATCGCGTTTTACCGTGGCCAGAAGACTGCACAGTGGTTGTCTGTTTGCACGACGCCCTGTACGGTGTGTACTTCTAACGCCTGCCCATCGGAGAAGGCGTTCTCTGTGATGCCGGGAATACCGGAATTGTGAGACTATGAATGGGGACGAGTACTCTTTACAGATGAGAGCAGATTCAGTCTGAGTAGCGATTCTCATCGCATACTCATCTGGAGAGAGCGGGGAAGCCGCAATCATCCCTCGAACATCATTGAAAGGGACAGGTATGGAGGTGACGGTGTTCTCGTTTGGGGAGGCATCATGCTTGGTAGTCGTACAGACCTTCACATCTTCGACGCAGGTTCAGTCAACGGGGCCCGTTATTGTAACGAGATTCTTCTTCCATATGTGCGTCTTTTTAGAGGCGCTATGGGTCCGCAGTTCCTTTTCATGGACGACAATGCACCATGTCATCGCACAGTAGCTGCCGAACAGCTCTTAGAGAGTGAGGATATTGAACGTATGGATTGGCCGGCACGATCTCCGGATCTCAATCCCATCGAGCATGTATGGGATTTTCTAGGCAGACGCTTGGCAGCTCGTACCTTACCACCAGTAACGATTCCGGAGCTTCGATTGGCGTTTCAAGACGAATGGGCAGCAATGCCTCAACAACTCATTGACACCCTCATTCTCAGCATGGGCAGACGCTGTGAAACCTGCCTAGCAGTCAGGGGAGATCATATCCCTACTAAAGACCGGATATTTCTTACTGGACACCTATCACAAGGATGTTTTGGCCTTCAGTCGCATTGCGCTCCATGCTACTTTTTCAATAAAGCTTCTTTTTATCTCTCTGATTTCTCTTTTAGTAAGTGTTGCTTACATTACTCATGTCCTTACGTATTGGGGATCTTACGGTATTAAATGTGTTGATTTGGAATGCTTTTGTACAAAGTTATATTGAAAAAACCGTCTCGTCCTTAATTTTTGCACACCAGTGTATAGTCAAAGATAACCATACTTAACTCTAGTCTTGCGTCGGAGCCGACACTCACAGTTTTTATCTCCATTCATAGAAAAGCATTGTTTCGTTTTTCTTGATAAATTTAAAAGTGAATAGCATTTAACTTTTTTATATACAGTAATACCTCAAACTTGTATGATTTGGGATTAGTGATGACTGTGAGAGTCGAATTTGTGAAAGTCTTGGTACGATTTTGCAAATAAATACATGTAAATTATTTATATTTGAGATGAAAAAAAATATTAATTAAAAATGTTTAATAAAATCTTAAAAAACATACACACAAAATCGTGAGCAAAGTCTATTTTGTTGTGAAACGTTTTGTAAAATCTCAAAAAGCGTGTGTCGAGTCAAAAATTTCTTCTTCTTGCCCTAAATTCCCTCGTATAGTATGTCACCGATTTTTTTAATCCCTTCTTTGGCTGAAAAATATGACCATCATTCTGGTCTATATTTTGTAAAGTTTTCCACCCTTTTCTCAATTAAACTGGGGGCTACTCTCAAATTTCCGTCCGTCGTTCAATCTTTTGATTGAATTTGGTCTAAAGACTCAACATTATATGCTCTTGTTCATGCATTCCTATGAGCTCATGAAAGTTCAGCCTTTGATTGTAAGACTAAAAAAAATTAACTTCTAAATTTGTTTGCCTAGAAAAATTGGCACATTCTTCAATCACACATTACTAATTTCTCCAATTTTACCAATTTTTTCCCCTTCAGACTAAAGACGAATTGACTGGATTTGCAATTCAAGGAACTCCGGATTCGCGTAAGTTGAGGTAGCGTAAGTTGAAGTATTACTGTACATTAACTAGAAACGTATTTGTTACAGTATTGAAATAATCTGTCACAACACACATGCAGAAAGTTTTACATATTTTTTGTGCTTACTACTTTTGCTTATATTCTGAAAGCTTCATTAACATTCAAAATATGCTAACATTTCTGTATTGCTTGATTTTAATTTTATTGCGAAAAATTCATTGTTCAATATAATAACGTGTGAAATGGCATCATTTAACAATCTTGAACGAATCGATATTTATTAGCTTAGATTATATATATATATATACCCGTGTGTGTGTGTGTATTCATGTCCAAAACTAAGATCACAAACACACAATCTAAGTAAACTGATGAACTATGTGCTATGTTGCCATGAAATTCCTCACAGAGAGGCAATACCGTGTGTGACCTGTTGAAGGTCTGTCTAATTTGAAGTCTGACCATCATGCACCGGTATACAAGCTTCATAATGAGATGTTATTTTGTTTATTAGAATTTCAATACAGTTTTCTGCAAACAAATTCCCTCCTTCTAAAAGCATTTTTTTAATTCTAGGCCGTCCTGGGAGAGGGACTACCCTGAGAAGTGGCTTTTCCTAGACCATCCCAAATATGTTAAATAGAATTTAGATCCGGAGACCACGAGGATCAATCCTTATGGCGAATATCATCTCCTTAATGAAATTTATCAGAAAAGTAAGTTTCTTGTGGTCGCTCATTTTCGTTCATAAAAATGATTCGTCTGAATCTATATCACTCTGAAGAACCTCATATAGGCTTTCAGGATTTCATCACTGTATATTTTGATGCGTGTACTGTGCTGTGAGTTGGTAGTACACGCATCAAAATATGCAGAGGTGTACGACTGTCCAACATTTTGCCACCACACACAAAGATTCCTTTGGCACAAAATCTATTGATTTTTTTTTGTATGAGGAATGAAAGCCAGCTCCACTTTCTCTCCAGATGAAGACTTGAAAATAATCACTTTGTCTGGCGAATTTTGAATCATCATGAGAAAAAAAGCCCTCATTCTTGGGGTGTTCATGACTGATTCTTTCAGCTCCTCAAATGTCCTTTCTTTACAGTTGGATACAGCCAAAGTGACACACAAGACCGGACGCCGGGCTTAAAGAACAGTCTCTACTAGACGACTGCAGAGCGCTTGCCTGGAAATTATTCTTCTAAACTCACCAGCAAGGTCAGAAATAAGTTAATTAGCCGTTGTCCCCTGAGTCGTCATGCGCTTAAGGCCTAGTAGTGATACTGTGCAGATATGGATGCTATGTGGTGATCTTGGCTGACCTTTCTGGTGACAGTGCTACTTGTTTGGATTTGATTTCACAGCTTGGGGACCACTTTCAGCTACTTGTAATAATCGAGCCATCTCCACTTGAGACTGGTCAGTTTCACGCTTGCCAACGGCCTTTCATCTGAAGTAATCATTTAAGCGATGATGTGAAGTTATCTTTACTGTTAACCCACTTACTTGTTTGTTTTAATGCTACATTCACAAAGCTGCAGGAAAAAATCTCATACGCTTAAATTGTCTCATTCCAGTTTATTCCGCAAAAATTTACGTTAAACGACATCTTTTCCTAAACTGAGGGTTGATATTGTATTACGCTATCTTCAAAATATATAGAATACAAATCCTAAAAGTTTTTCTTTGTGCATTTCAAAACTATGACGAAAAACATGTTTGTGAATTTAATTTTGGACATGATGTAATTGTATATATGTTACCGCTAAAGTGTATAATTTAGTTATTACATAGAATAACTAGGTTTTTCATGAAATAACTAAACAAGTTAGTTTAAGTATATAATAAATAAAAAAATTCATACTTTACCTAGTTATTACATGAAATAACTAACTATTCTATGAAATAATTAATGATTGACCATTTAAGTGAAAAATAAACAATTTCAAAGTTATTTTATAAATTAATTGATCATAAATAGCTAAAATGTCTTGAAACATTTAACATTATTTTTTAAATTTTAGCCACAAAATCTCTCTCTAGACCATAGAACAAACTGGACAAAAAGATGTACCTCGACGAGGAAAATCTATGAATCGAATTTCAAAGCAGAGACTCAAAATTCCTCAGAGAGATAACAATTTTAAAAATTTAAAATACTTTCCAAACATGTGAATTGCAATAAAATTACGTGAGTGGAAAGTTGTTAGGGATATCTATCGAATCAGGCAGGTACGGTTGACCAAGGTGGTCCAGGATTCGGGATATAAGGGAAATAGACCTGTAGGGGGGGGACCTGAAGAGGTAGATTTCTCGTATATCTCGCGATATGACGTAATACTATGAAACTTCTAAATGTCAAGGCTCTAGCTCAATTCCAAAAGAGGTACAACATTTTCCCCAACCCTATAGGAATAATGTGGGAACATAATAGTTTTGTGCTAGCCCCCCCCCTAGGCCTACCAAAAGAGAGTTAAGAGGATAAGTGGAGGGGTCTCGCAGAGGGAAAACTTTTGTTCAAATCTCAAAGCAGGGACTCAAATACATTTCAAAATATTACTTACTTTAAAGGTTTCTAAAAAGTTTAAAACATTGAAATAAAATACAATGAATGGCTTTAAAAAAGTTTGTAAACCAGTCTGTCATCAAATATCTGCAAAGACCGTAGAAAAACGAAGAAAACGATCTGGTTACCTCTGTATTTAGTGTAACGCAAAGGTAGGGAGAAACATGAATAATTTCAAATGGATCCCTGTTTCATCTGTCTTTTATAATTGGCAAAATGAAGATATAATATATTTCCCGCAGAAAGAGTCTCAAAAACGCAGCTATATTGCTTAAGACATATTGGCAGTCAGGTGTTTTGGTATGTGTGGAAATGTCCTCTCAAGGCTTAACAAAGACTTTTTTTGTTGAATCAAAGGCTAAATTGATGCTAAATACTATCCGAATAAAAGTTTGAAGCACATTATCACAAAAAACGTAAGCGTATTTTTCTTCAAGGAGACTTTGTTTTTCGCGAAGATTATGCATCAAGCAGAACAAATCAACTAATGGTAGAAAGATTTATAAATTACTCAAATTTATAAATTTTCCTCAATTATTACTCAAATTTATGACAGATTTATTTAATATTTTATTAAAAGGTGTAAAAATAGTGTTTGCCAATATATTTTTAGACATCTTTGTGAGAAATATAATACATTCTACTATGATGCTCAGATATCCATCGTATTTTTAAATATTACTTTATGTTGGCAATAGGCTATTTGCAATTTCAGTAGGTATTTTTTTTTAAGAAAAAGACATTGTGGCTTGGGAAATGTAGATACACAAATTACAATCGTCTAAACATGTTATGTTTTATAAATATTTCTGATAAATATTCAAATCACTTTTAACGAATATCAGTGTTCCTTTACATCTATCAATAAAGGATTTAGAATTACTTTTAAATTAATAAATCACGTGTAGCGTTTTCAAACTAAGTGTTCTACTTTCATGTAAATTAACTCTCTTTGTAATTAGCACTCACACACACACATTAAATTCGTAAAGAAAAGTGCACCTTATAATTATTTTTATCTCATTTGCTCTGATCCAATATTTATACTTGATATTAAACACCACTACATTTTTTCCCGTTTATAAGATTAATTTTTCTGTTGATAACCACACCATGGAGCCATTCATCCTTTTTTTGCGAAAAGTCACACCATAAAATAAAAAAGGCCGCCTAACGATGCCAATAAAACTAGTCACTAACGAGTCTCAGTGGAAACTGCCGAAGCGAATTATAAGACATACTGGATGTCAAAATGAGATATTTGGCGTAATTTATGGCATGGCAACCGGCCAATATCTTTTCTAAATTGTTATACTCATGAACGTCATCACCATGATTTTCTGCAGGAATTGAGAATGTAGAAAGGATTAGTGTGGCGTGATTGCTTTCTTTTTAGTATATATTAGTCTACGTAAATAATGATCATACTGTGTGTATCTGATATTTGTAACCTTATTAATGCTAGAAGAAAATGTTATTCTATATGTAAAGATAGTGTTTTAAAGTTGACATATATTAAACTTATCCAAAAGCGTTTATTGGATGTGTAGTAAAGTCTTTGAGTGAATTAATGTAATGTTATTGTGTTTTCAATATAAAATTTGAAATCAATATTCGTAACTAAATATTAAAAGATACCTTAATTTAGAAATTAATTAAGATTAATTCTTAAAAATTATATTTTACCTTTCGTAGTTATTTTATGTTAGTTATAAAATAAAATGCAGTATTGAACATATAAAATGATCTTTCATTCTTCATTCCAATCCTACAACCAAATTAAGGGGATATAGTAGGATTCCATTGACAAAAATCAGCTAAAAATTCAAATTCAAATTTTTTTAGCCTAAATAAGGTTTTAGATAATTTTTCATTTTCTCACAAAATCTGAAAGTTAAAAGTTAAAAAAATTCAGAGTTATGATAACTTTTGAGTTCATTTTTATTCACATCGCCATGGCACACAAAAACGTTAAACGTATTTAACTCAGAACGAAAAGATAAATTCATTTATTTTTAATTAAAATGTTGAAGATCTTTTTCTATTTTGCCAAATACTTTGAATTTTTTTTTACCTACTGCTATTAGCACATGCAACAAAAGTTGGGAGGGGGGTATGCATTTTTGAATCGAAAAAATACTTTTTTAAAAAAAATTATATTTATAGTTGAATTTATAATTTACACCTTTTTTTAAAGAATTTTCATTGAGAACTCATATGAAAACGTATTTTATAAATATCAATCGGGGTAGCAGAAAGTCCACGCCAACTTTTGTTCTACATTGTTTGATGTATTTGTAAATCAAACTCCATGTGTGTATGCCAATTATTATAGGGGGATAGCATTTTAAAATCTCCTCATAAACTTTAAAACTTATCTTTAACAAAATTAAATGGCTAGTATTTAACGGTATTTCGAGCACTAAATCAGATTTATGCAATACATATGCATTGGTTACAAGCAAAAATTGTAAAAACCATAAAATCAAAGGTTTTTGTTTAAATCGTTCCCTGTACTTTTAATTCACTCACAAGTTTAAAAATTACATTGAAATTTAGTCGCAAGGTACATATTTTCATATAAGATTGTGTAATCCAGCATTTCTCAAATTGTGAGGCACGCCTTCATAGGGAAGGAGCAAATTGAAAAAAGAAAAACAAAGGATTATTTTAAAAGATTTTTTTTTAAAAATTAATAATTTACTGAAAGTAAAAAATAAAAAAAATAAAATACATTCTGACATAATGAAAAATACACATTTTCACTGATATAATATACTTATAAAAGTATCCATATTGCTTAATGTATTTTATAATTAATTCAACAATACTAAGTTACGAATAAGTTTAACATATACGCGATTCGCTCCTTAATGCCCCTGTATAACACATAGGTGAATGTGTGTGATATATTGAGGTCTGGGGTAGAGAGAAGAGGGACAAATAAATCATCTGAAATAAGTAAATCCTTCGCAAACACTGTCAAGCTCCTTGTACTGCATTCCAAAGCCTTCGGAATAGTTTTATGGATATCAGTGCACAGAAAAGATTGTACTTCGTATATACGTCTGGGGTAATTAATGTACTGACTGAGCGAGACGTTTAGATAAGGTTAAAGTCGCATTGAAGCTTTAGAGTAGAAGTTCGTAATTATTGAATTTAATACATTGTTATTATATGGAGGGATGCGTTATAGTTTAAGATTGAGTATTGGGCAGCAAATATTGAAAGTCTTAGAACCACTGGTGTAATGATAAGTAATTGCATTAAATTACTTGGACTGCAGACGGTGTTGCTACGAATGCGTTATCGATCTGATTAAATCTGTCGAACACATGGGTTTTCCAGCATATGCTTTAAACTAAAATTTTACTTAAAAAATTGCTAAATATGAATTACAGAAATTTAAATGCTGTCTAAAGTTATTTAAAAAAAAGATATTAAATTAGTAAGAAATACAACTTTCTCTATTGGCGGGAAAATGTTAATCTTAGAAAGCGTATTAAGACGATGTTTATACAAATTTATATTTTTTTATGTAACTCTACTATTTTTCTTTGAAAATATTATTTGTTTGCGGATGAAAACGGGCAAGGGTAGACTCATTGATTGTAATTTGTAAATTTCAATCAATAAAATCGAAATGAGTCCGTCCTAAAATCGATAAATGATCCAAAAAAATATGCATTTGTTTGCGAAATCCAGTTTTACAACTGATAAAAAAATAATCATAATTTTTCAAATGTGTAACAATCTGTATACAGTAGCATTTATATTGGTATACAAAATTAAGGAATTTTGCATATATAATCGAATTCCTCGATAAGAGTATTGAAATAGATCAAAAAGTCAAAAACGAAACACAATTTGCCTCCTAAAGAACTAAAAAATATTCTGTAATACACATTTTTTTTTGATGATGGAGAATAGAGGGAATATCTATTCCCAGGGAATAACTAGTAGTAAGAATAAATCGAATGCTTTCAAACAAAGGCAGAAAATATTAGTATTGATTGCATAGGGGGACATGTGCCTCTGTTGACGGTGCAAATAGAAGGAAAAAAATCATAAACACACGTGTTGAATTCTGCTTTTTCTTGGTTTTCAAATCTCTACGAAATTCTATTTTCTTCAATATTTTGCAACATTCGGTGAAACTCAAAAGCATGCTGTTAAAATTAATAATTAGGATGATGTTTTGAAACGCTTCGAAATTTATGGCAATTAAGATGCCGAAGTTCCAGAAACGTTATAATTTAACTTCATCGTTGACAGCAACTTATAAAGGTCTTTAATGAGATTGGATCCTTTCAGAAAAGAGAATTCTGAACGAGATAATCGAATTCACCCAAGTTTCGATGATCAATCCTATTACGAGGTATATAAATAATAAAATAACTTCTCAGCCTCACGAACTTCATGTTGCATTATGTCTGAATTTTAGGTATCATTGTAAACAGACAGTTACAAAAGTAAATATATTTACAAGAAGAATTGTGCTGGTTTCCCTCCTACGAAGAGCATGTTTCAAAGAGCATCAAACATTGGAGCACGGATTACTGCATAGTTATTATATACACTAATGTCTGGATTTAGTCAAATCGCTGATTGTTGACATACCTACGAGTATTAGCAATTGGTGGGAATCAAAACACCCTACGTATCCTCAAGCGTATGAGAAAGATTGTAGGGCCATCCCTATTACTATCATGATTTATTACTTGTAGGTGCCGCCACCATATTGTAAATAGACGCCACTTTTTATTTATCTCAATAGATTATATATATGTTGATCATGCTGGATGCGAGTTCAATAGTTGCCACTGTTTTAATTTTATTGTTTCGTATATATGATTTCAATAAACCGGGCTTGCCCGACTTGGTTGCATGTTTAAGCAGAGTATGTGTGGGTTAGCTTTCCCCACGTAATGGTGACCCTGGACCACCTGGATTGCTTCCGAATATTGCTGCCTGTATTTTATGCAGCTGTTCTCGACGCTGAATCTCCTATCGGATCCTATCGTCTTCCTTCCTTTGCCCTGTATGCCGTTTATTTGGATATCTCTACTTGCCTGCTATGCTGACATCACTATACGTTGATTCTTCACTTAAGGCAACTGGGATCCCCGCTTCCTTCCAAGCTACACTTCAGGCCTTGCTAAACCTTTTTTTCTCCAGGGGGGGGGGTGATGTGGCGCCATATCACTTTTCTGAATCTCATAATGAATGGACACGCATACCTCTGCACGCCGGCTGGGTGGCATGGTTGATTTGT
Source organism: Trichonephila clavata (assembly GCA_019973975.1). Classification (NCBI taxonomy): domain Eukaryota; kingdom Metazoa; phylum Arthropoda; class Arachnida; order Araneae; family Nephilidae; genus Trichonephila; species Trichonephila clavata. The sequence goes on from BMAO01017819.1 coordinate 61,859, forward strand.
CACCGGTCTTCTGCACCCATGGTTGCAGGTTTAACCCCGGCCTAAGTCGGTGGATTTTCATGATGCAGAAAATCGACAGCGGCCATCTCGTATGATTATACGGCATGTAAAAGATCCTTAGAGTGTCTGTTTGGCTTGGGTGCTCTTGGACAAAATTAAATCCTAGTACAGGTTCCCATTGCCAGAGCTCAGGTGCCTCCCTCTATGGTGGAAACTGGGCGCTAAAACTACCTGCGGCGATTGGTATCCTCCTATATGGCGCCGCACTAAAGAGTGATACCAGCTCCTGGGGAAGAACTAGGTCTGCTATGATAAAAATATTAATCCGCAGCCCCATTGGATAAAAAAAATCTCTATGTGTTTGACAAAGTTTCTGCGACTGCTGTAAGATATAGGAGATAATCTCTTAGAGATAGATGTTTACTTTTCCATAGGCAACGCTCTTATACATAACACATATCTAGTCAAATTACAATGAATCGACTTTGTTTTTCTTTTTCAATATAATGTATTGCGATGAAAATCCCAACTCCTTTACAAAATATCCTTTAAAAAATTTACCATTATGCGCTATCCCGTTACTAACAAATAGAGTATTATGAGTTTTGTCCTTGACAATGCATGATTAAAATTTCTTTTCTTTCCTTTTTTATTTACACCATAGTTAAGAAGAATGAGTTGGGAATAACTCTAATAGACAATGTATTATAGATTAATAGGATAATTAATGGGACTTAAATTTTAATCTCTGACAATTATGTCTCGATAATTGAACTGAGTTTCATTTAAAATGTATTAAACTTCCATATAGTGCTGGACATTTTAACCAATTAAATTAAATCATAAGTAATACCTGATTCCTAGATTTTTATAAATTTTCGTCTTCACATTCACTAATTTACTAAATGCACTATAGTATACGTGTAATTAGAAAATAAGTAAGTTGTAAATAATTCTATTTAACCATCTTTGACTTAGGACGAAAAGTAACACTTTGTGGAAAAACCCATATCGCTTAACTACGTACAAAAAACAGCGGCTGCGGGCATGGTCTTGGACTCGTGACTGACGGGTCATTTCGATCCCTAATACTGCTAAAAAACCGCAGTGTAGAGAAGTTTATTGTTAAATGTCAAGTCTCCAAGTTTTCTCGTTGGCATTCTGTGAATATTTAGGGAGTGGGTTCCAGCTCACACAGGCGTCATCTTCCTCACTTGACCTTGGTTCTGAATTACGAGGTCCGTCGCCAATTGCACTCGTGTTACTTTGAAATGCGACGTTAATAAGCACTATCTCATTCAAAAATAATAGAAATACGCCTTGTTATATCACCAATGCCTTTTCTGGTTTTTTGAACGACATATTCAATTGAATTTTTTTTCTATACGTTCTTAATGTTTCCGAATAATTTCCGTGTTATATGTTGTTAAGTTATAGGGAATATATATATATATATATATATATACGAATATATTTTGAGCATGTGTGGTAAAGGTATTTACTTAAAATTTTCATATCCCGTAGAATACATCAAATTATCATTCCAAACTTAGAAATATTATTTTTTTTTTTGGCATTTATAGTCAATATTCTTGAATGTTTTGTAAAGTTTGGAGGTAAATTATTTATGCTGTAAGCCAAAACATATAAAAAATTCGGAGGTCTTAAAGGAAAAAAAAACTACATGTATCTGTTTTATGTACACAGATAATAAAAAAGGATAACTCTATATTTTTAATATCATTTCTAGCTTTTATGATACACTGTACACTATCTGGACAAAAGTATCCGGACACCCCTGAAAAAAGTGGTTCTGGCGAGTGACGCAATTTGATACGTAATTGAAAGCTTTAAAAGTGTTGGTAGTGGTTTGTCAGATTGTATTTATGCGTTTGTGAGGCAATGAGTAAGTCAAAAGAGCTTAGTGAGTTTGATCGAGGCAATATAGTAGGATGCCACCTTTGTGGGAAATCAGTTCGTGTGATTGCGGACATTCTACAGAATCTTAAGTCCCCTGTGAGTGATGTAATTGTGAAGCGGAAACGTCGAGGCAGTGAAACGGCAGAAAAACGAACCGGTAGGCCGAAAATACTTGGTGAACGCAGCCGCAGAACTCTGAAAAGGGTAGTGAGACAAAATCGCAAGTCCTCGTTGGTGTAAATTTCTCAGGAGTTCGAAAGTTCATCAGGAATTAGTGTTAGAAGCAGGACTGTCCGTCGAGAGTTAAAAAACTTGGGATTACATGGTTGTGCAGCCGCTCACAAGCCAAACATCACTCCACAGAATGCGAAACATCGATTGCAATGGTGTAGAGCTCACCGTCATTGGATTGTGGACATGTGGAAAACTGTTGTTTGGAGTGATGAATCTCACTTTACAGTCTGGCAGTCGGATGGACGCGTCTGGGTTTGGCGGATGCCCGGTGAACGTTTGTTTAGTGACTGCATTGTGCCGATTGTTAAATTTGGTGGTGGAAGCATAATGGTGTGGGGGTGTTTCTTGTGGTTTGGCTTTGTACGTTAGTTCCTGTGATTGGAAACATGAACTCTGAGATGTATGTGGACATTCTGGACAAAGCTGCACTCCCATCTCTATGGCAATATTTCGGGGAAGGCCCATTTCTCTCTTCCAGCAGGATAAATGCTCCATTCACACATCGCGGTTTGCGCAGACGTGGTTTGACGAAATGGGTGTTCAAAAACTGGACTGGCTTTCTCAGAGCATCGATCTAAATTCCATAAAACACCTTTGGGACGAGTTAGAGCGCAGATTACGTAGCCAGCCAAATCGACCATTCTCACTGCAAGCCCTCATTTCAGCTGTGATGGACGCCTGGAAGGCAATTCCTATGGTTACCTATCAAAAATTGGTGGAAAGTCTTCCCAAACGTTTGCAGGCTGTCATCCATACAAACGGGGGACCAACATCATATTATTATGTGCCTCAGGACGCTCTAAGTCCATACCACTGGGTGTCCGGATACTTTTGGCCAGATAGTGTATAATAAAAACATATTTGTTGACTTGTTCGTGGTCCCTTATTGCACACGCTGGCAATTCCATCTTTAAGCACGTTGCTTACTCTAGATATGAAATAATTGGTTAAATACTTCTCTAACGCTTCGAAAAAATGTAGAGCTCTAAATCTAGATTGTCCCTTGACTTTTGACTGCATCAGTTCTTTCGGAAGGGTGGAAAAAGAAATTCAGGTATTTTTTCTCAGTTAGAATCAATATTTTCTGGGCTCTCATGTATGCGAAAAAAAGGTGAAAATATTGAACGCTATTTCTCTTTTTTAAATGCAAATGTAAAATGCGTAACTGTTCCTTTTTTTGCAATTTTTTTTGAAGTAGGTATGTACCGATGACATACAAGGAATTACTAATGCTTCTTAAATTTAATCTTCCTCAGAGAAATTGGCATTGAAAGTTAAAAATTAATATTATTTTTTTTCAAACTTTCAGATCATTTTTTTTTTATTTCTCAAGCAATTTTATAATATTCGAAACATAAATACCTAAAGCATAGTTTTACTGATTTAATTTTCCTTTCTAATAATCTTAATTATTTATACCAATTATTTTTCGGCATCATCAAAGAAGAATAGCAATAATTTTCATACACAGTAAATTATACACAAAATCTCATATTTTCTTAGTAGATGTTCTATTAACTTTGGTTTCTAATATAGAAGGAAAAAACATTTTCGAAAAATATGTTTTCTCCTTTTTAATTAAAAGTGTTTTTGAAAATTAATATAGGATCTTTCACTTAAGGTAACATGAATTGCAATTTGTACGCGAAAAGTCCTGCAATGTAGGTTAATGATCCTTTACAAAGTGGCAGGAGAAACTTTGAAATACATTTACAAATCAATCATTGACAATCAACTACTTGATTCTGAAAGTGAAATCTGAAATAAAGGTGTTTTTCACGTTTAAGTTTTAAATATTTATAACTACCTTGGCTTAAAAATCTCTTATTAAATTTAATCAGATCTAAAACTCGACATTTTTCACCCAGAACGAGACAGTTGACAATATAAAATTGAACGAGGAGTTTAATTTTACCGAAATCACCAAACCTCTAGGAATCTTTAACATAGTGTAAAGCAACATGAACACTGTCGATTTTTTTTGCATCATGAAATGTACCGATTTTGTCCGAGGTCGAACTCACAAACTTGGGCATACAAGGGCAGCGCTTAACCAACTACGCCACCCAGCAGTCACGTCATATAATAAAGCGGCAAGTAAAAGATCTCTTGAGTATTAATCTGGCTGCGGTTCTCTCAGCAGGATAAAATCTTGGTAATATTTAGCATTCGACGAGAGCTTGATTTTAATTTTATTCAAGCATCTAAATTTGATTGCTAGAACCACCACTAGAGCGAATTATCATAAAAATGCCTCTAGCATTTCGGTACTTGTGTGTCTGCAAAAGCTTAGTTACCAATACGAAGCTCATTAGGTAAAATAATGTTTAATCCTAAAAAATAAATTACTAATTTCATTTTTAAAAACACCGATACATAAAAAACATTTTATATAACTCAGTTTAACTTATTTCAATTAATTATAAAAATATTACTTCAGTTTTTTTTTTTTTTTTTTTTTGCTTTAGAATTTTTCTCCAATTTCGATAAATAAAACCAAAGTTTTGGATTGGGGTAAATATACATGTGTAGTTTTTTTAAAAAATGTATCCTATATATATATATATACTAGCTGAGACCCCCGGCACACACACAAACGTTGTTTTCCATGTAAATTATTTCTAGTGAATATTTTGGTAGTCAAATAAAAAATAGTTAGCTTATTTTAAGTGTGTGGGGATGTGGTATATGACTGAAATAGAAATGGAAAGCTGTGACGATGAGGCCTATAAAAGTAACAAAACACCAAATATTCATTTTTTGAATTATTTGTACTTTTATTATTTTTTAACTAATAAATTTCAAATTACATCTCTATCACAAATTATGACAATTAAAAAAACATTATCAGTCTCTTAGTGCAATGGAGTGTACGATATATTTAGTGAGTCCATCTTTAGCCTACACAAACAAACTAGATGGTTTACCCATGCAAGAACATGCCACATATAATGGTCTGTGTGAAAAACATGGTGTGCCCAAATCTAAGCCATAAACAGACTTCGTTTGGCCTTGAGACTTATTGATTGTCATTGTGAATGTTAATCTAATTGGAAATTGAATCCGTTTGAATTCAATTGGCACATCTGTGGGAATAAAAGGAAAACGTGGTAGTAATACATCTTATTTCTGGAACTTGCCATTCAAAATGCTAGCTTCGACAACGTTTTCAATCAATTTTTGATGACTAATCACGTGCCATTGCACAGCCGTGGTGGGTTCAAATTACGAAGCAAAATAACCGGAGATCCAACCTTCAGTTGTAAATGGTGCGGTGGCATGCCTGGCAAATTCAATGAGCTCAGAAACTCTGCTGGATAATTTACAGCTACGTTGGTATCGTAAACTGCATCGATAGATTTGTATAACATCAAGTCCCCAGGCAACACCTGTTTCCTACTGAATGTACGCACAAAATTTCAAAAGAATCCTTCTGTTCCGTTTCATTTATCTCGTGTCACTTATTTGAAATAATGAAAACGAAGTAAAAAAGATTAAGTTTTTAGCAAATATTTTAGACCTTTTTGTTTTATAAACCATGCAATATATGAATTTTTGAATTAAAGATATGTTGAAAAAAATGAGGAAAAAAACTTTTCACTCGCCAAATTTGGTGATTTTTGATTTGCTATAGACACCCATTTTGCTATTGTAACCCATGAGCAGGTCGATTTGGACGGCAGAACAGAGAAAAGTCACACATCTAGCGCGAAATCGATTTTCGACGCCAAGCGAAATAAACGGCGAAAAAAGCAACACACATGAGTAAAACAATTGCGCGTTTTAAGGTTTTTAATTAATATTTTTTCAACTAATTGCAATATCGCAATGAAAAATAGTTTACGTCCTATTCTCAGACCTACTGAATATGCTCACAAAATTTTATAGGAATCAGTCAAGTCGTTTCGGAGGAGTTTGGTTATAAACACTGTGACAGGAGAATTTTATATATTAGACTAGCTGACCCGGCCCGGTGTTGCACGGGCTTTTACCGAGGGTATAACTTAATCCCCATGTTAATTTCCTCCTTTATTTCTGACGCCAGCTCTTCTGTGTGGGTGTGACACGTACGATGTGAGTGCATGGCCGTGAGTGCGTATCATGGTTTTCTCGTTTAACATTTTCCCTTCTCTTGACAAAATCAGTACTTCCAATATTATTTTCGAAATTACTTTGACTTCTTTGTTTCTTTCCTATCCGCTTACCCCGGGGTTACACGTGCTTTTACGGAGTGAATAACTTCATCCCCATGGGAATTTCCTGTTTCCCTTAGGACGATAGCACTTATGTGTGTGTATGCGCGCGATGTGAGTGATTTCTTTAACTATGTCATAAAAACTCCCTTTTTCGAAATTTGTTCTTAAGTTGGTGTGGTAATTAGGAGAGATGGGTGAAAGCTCAGGTGTCGTCCTCATCACTTGACCATGGCTTAAAATTTCGAAGTCCTTCGCCAAAAACTCTCGAGTAGGTGAACAGTGCGAATTTATAAATCACTCACCCACTTCCCAATTCTTTCGTTGCAGTTTTTTAGTCCTCGGAAGCGAAAATGTAGCATTTTTAAAAATAGTTGTATATTGAAAAAAGACAGAAAAGTAGAAATTTTTCAAATCACAAAATTTCACTACTATTTTAAATCTTGAAGCAAAATTGTAAGGACTTTTTGAAATGTTCGGCACATGGGAATAAAGTTTCATGCAATTATCTTTTTTAAAGAAGAAATCATTAAACGATTGATTTAAGTATTTTGAGTGTTTTATTAAAATTTGTTCAAAAAAGTTTTTGGCTTTTTATTTTTTAAATCACTGATTTGATACAGATAAATATTTTAAATGAATCTCAGAAATGTATTGAATACATTCTTTCCTTTAATCTGACATCCATAATGATTTAATTTTGAAAATTATATAAAGAGAAAATGATGAAAATTGAAGAAAAATAACTTTTTCACTCGCCAAATTTGCTGATTTTCGCATGTTTAAGTCAGAACTTTTGGTGTAACCCTTGAGTTATATGTGAAGTTTCAGGTGAAACAGTTGAAAGCTATTTGGCGCGAAACCATTTTTCGACACCAAGGCTGAGCAATCTGTAAAATCGCGTATTTTTTATTAAAGTTCTTATTTTTTAGGGCTTAATTTTTAAGTTAATGCTTCCAAATTTCACACATTAATTTCGAAAACGAAGGACTTTTAAATAAAAAATGTACAAAAATTACTGTTTAGATTATTTCTTGAAATAACGTTATTTTACAAAAATCAGAAATTTTTTTTTTAAATCCGTAATTTTTAAGCAATGTTTTCAATCTTCGCATAGAAGTTTGATAACATTATTCTACAAACGCAACAAAAGTTTCATATGATAATCTTAATAAATAACGAAGTTATATTTAATGTTAAGTTAAAAATTTCGACAATTTTTCGAAAACCCTTTAAAAAAAAGTTTATATATATATATATATATATAGATATATATAGATATAGATAAAAAAGTTGGCTGGCAAAAAATTGATGATATGTCTGGGAATAATTTTTCTCCAAACGATTTAATAACCTCGACAAGCAATCGGTCATTCCGAAAGCTAAATATGATTTTTCAGCATATTGCGGTGAAAAAAATGATCTGAATCGATTTTTACGTAAACTCATAAAAAATCAAGACATTGGCATAAACTGATTGCTTCCATGTCATGAAAAAAAGTACATAAAAGTAGTGGATAAAAAGCGTCGAAGATTAAAAATTTAATTATAGGATCTCGTTTCATAATTCTCTAAGGTATGTCAGAGTTCTATTGCAGGAAATTAACAGTTTTTTCATGCATCGAGAGACAAGGAAAAAATAACATAAGCAAATCAATGAAGGTATCTGCCAACGTTTCTGAATCAATGTTTCTGAAATTCAAATTTTTTTTTTTTTATCCTTGCCGTTTTGTGTAGGAAAAAAATCAAGCACAACCAGAAAGAAAATTATAAGGAAAAGAAAGAAGAAGGTTTATGCTATAAAAGTGGCGAATTTTATTTTATACCTGAAACTAAGCATTATATATATTAGTAAAATAAGAATCAAAACTTTTATGAAAATTATATTTTGTATCAAAGTTATATTTCTAAGAACCTCATATCTCAAAAAATTATAAACGCAGTATTCTGATATTGTGTATACATGCTATTTAAAGCATGATAAAGAAACAGAACTAAAGATTTAGCTGTAATATCAATAGTTCTTTTTTTAAATTCTAATACTGAGAGGTTTTAATTTCTAGTTTTGTATGTGTATCGAATAATTCAGAAAAATAAAAATTATGTTTTATAGTAAAAACAATTTAGAATATTTAAAAGTATGTAATTTTATTAAACTAATATAAATATTCAGCTTTTCCTCCTTAATATTTTTCTTTTTAAATATAAAACATTTACAAAAGTAATAAAAATATTTAAAAAACCTTTGCTTTAAATATAAAATATTTAAATATAAATCGAATTTATGTAAAATGAAGTGCTTTTGAATATGTAATTGTGTAGCTTTATAGCAATTTGAAATCAATAGCATGCACAGTATGAAAATTTAAAACTATATATCGATTGAAGGATTCTAATATAAGGAATAGAAAACAACTTTAATTTAATAATAAAACACTTAATATTTTTAAATCATTAAAAATATTAAAAGCATAAAAATGAAAATTAGTTTACTAAAATATGCTTCATTTAGATATTTAGATGAAATAAAAACTAAAACATGGGAATTATGAAAAGTTTAGAAATAAATGCATTAAATGAATAATTTAGAAAATAAGCTAGTTAGATTTTAATACATTGTATGTGTTATAACAGGAAACATATTTATTCAATGGCTCTATTAAAAACATCGTTCTATCCCTTTCATTCAAATTACGTCAATATCCCCTATCTATTATCAGGTAGTCAAAATGATGTTTTTTACATAATTCAATGATATATTGCATAATATTAAAGTGACTTTTAAAAAAGATTCATCGCTGATTTCTATAGTCAGTATATTAAAGCAGTCTTCTTAGAGGAATGTTAAGTAAGCTAATAATAATCTTTTTATTCCAACATAATAGATTTTCGCTTTATATTCATCTTCAATTACAAAGAATAGTTATTTTTCAAAGACTACATTATACTTTGTATTTTAAAATGAGCTTACTAAATTTAAGAATATTTTTCTTTGAATAGATGTTTTAAAAAAGGTGTTCAATTTTATTAATTCAATTTTTTTCTCGAATTTTCAAAAAGGGGGTCTTTAATGTTATTTTCTGATCACGTTTCATGTGACCGATTTTTTTAAAGGAATATTAATCATAATAAATATTTATATTTTTCACGATTACTAATTTACATTTTGTGATAAATGAAAAAGAAATAAGTTGAAGGAATGCTGTTTAAGGTTTTATTTGTTTAGCGATTTCATTCAGGGAGACACGAATAAAAATAAAATGTACTTTATTTAAAAATATAAAAGTATGATAAAAACTCGAATAACTCCTACTATAGATTAACCCCTGGTTTTTGAACTCCTTTGTCACCAAGCTGGACGGTAAGTTGTTGTTGTTGTTGTGGCTAACCTTCAGTCTGTCTGACGGAGTCAAACAAGACCCAAAAGACCATTGACCTTTAAGAAGTCCAATACCAGGAGGGGAGAGGAAAAAAGGTCCTCCCTCGAAAGTCCCAAGCAGTCCAAAATGTGATCCGGAGAGGCTTGCTGAGTCTTGCACTTGGTGCAAAGAGCAAAAGTCTTTCTGCCTCCACAAAAGGAAAGACTCTTTATGTGGCCACTTTTCAATCTAGAGATTGATGTCTGAGAGGCTCGGCCACATTTAAGTAGGAATGAGGATCCCGGATGTTCGCTTTTATACCAGTGATATTTGGGCGGGGTCCTCCACTCCTTTAAAATTTCAGATTTAACCTTAGATTGATGTTCAGAGTATGTGAGGGTTGAAGAGATAGGTGGCGAAGCATCACAACCCTCTTTAGCCAGGAGACCCGCTTGTTCGTTTCCAATCATGTTGACATGGGATGGAATCCACTGGAAATGAACATCATGGGACTCTGATTTTTGTGAAAATTTTTGAAGTATGGAGACGCCAGCCCTGTCTACGACTGTGATCCAGTTATAAAGAAGTTGCAGAAAACTGCGATTATCAGAGAGGATCCAGGGGACGATACGTTCTCTCTCTAAGCAAGCTTATTCTTCTTTTTCATTTTTTTAAAAGAAAAGAACATTAGTTTTTGCTGTTGTCGTGCCCCTCCATATAATCATAGCGTATTGAATGCAGTAATAATGCACTTTGACGCTAAGGCTACAATACGATTTTAATTGTAAATCGTACAAATTAACAAGATAAATATTACATTTTGTATGTGTTACTTATAAGTAATACATCTTTTAAGTGATAGCATAATTATTATGTTATTTTTCCGTTCGCAAAATTTTAAATGAAACAGATCAAAAAAGATATTTAAATATAATTTATTTCCTTAACATCCATTTTTAAAGTACAAATATTATTAGAAAAAAAATAGTCTAGGTCTATATTGTTCTAGATAGGATATGAAGAGTAATTGTGTTATTTTCAATATTTAAAGTAAGAAGACTTCTAAATATTTTAACCCAGGAGCAGGTGCGCACTCGATACTAACGTTAATGGTTGCGCAGAGTGACTGATCACCCCAATCCTTTACTTATAATCCTTTTTATTGCGTATGATAAAAATAGTAATTCCTGTGAATAATTTTAAGAGAAAGAATACTTATCTACTTTCAAGGACTTTGCAATTTTCTTTGATTATTTGAGAAAAAAATCCAATCAAACTATTTTAAAATGCTTCATATTTTCTTCTAATTTTAGTAAAGGACACAGAGGGTGCTGCCTTAAGCTCATTTAGGGACATGCGCAGAAAATATCTACGGGCCCTCTTGGCACTCTCGAATCCAAGGAGCGTCTCTGGTCCGGTTAAATCCATTTATCTGGGGCTCGCCTCAAGCACTTGATGGATAAACCTGCTCTGATCCCGCGTAACGGCTCCAGGATTGAAGTGAGTTCAATATAAAAATAAGCATGTTAGTTTTAAAAATAATTATGTTAAACGTTTTTGAAGTGAAAACTTCTTTAGCGGCGTTGGGCACTTTTTGGAAGGGGAAAACCTTATTGGTTCGCGTCACCGACATGCTCTGACTGGCGCATGCGCAGTGTGCTGTTCGCCTTAGACATTTTTTCGATGGGTGAAATCTCGTGCGTTCGTGTCACCGACATGCTTATAGCAGTACATCTGTAGCTATAAAGCTGACGTATAGTGCTGTGTATATCTTATTAGTGAAATTGGATGGATTTAGCGAAAAGTTCAATGTGTATAACTGTGCATTGTTGAAAAAGTCTTTTTGTTTGATTATTATTTGAATCGTTTAATTGAAGAATCATTGCGCAGTAAAATAGTGAGTACTAAATAAATAAACTAATATTTTTTAGATAAAAAATAAATATCAAAAAATTATTTTAAATACTCCTATTTATTTTGGCGCTTCAAATTTTTGTATTATTTATTTTCTAATATTTAACCTCTGCAATGCATCACGCAATCCGGATTAGTATTTCACAGTGGCTTAGACATTTTCTTACTACCGTGGTAAAATCGACTTCTAGTTGTTCAATCATATTTTTATCGTGGTTTTTGAAATTAAAAAAATTATAAAGTCTAATAATAATCCAATATTAACGTGTTGGAGTTTAAAATATATTTATTAACGCAAATAAACATCATAAAATATCAATAAGTCAACGTAAGGAACTAACGTTAGAATTAAAAAGATTACAAAACAATACACTATAAACGGTCACCAAAAATTTTCTAGAATTCATCTCCAACAAGAAAGGATTGTCGATATTTTCATTCTGTTGTCACAGTTTGCATGCGCATGCAGGTGACCTAAGAAATGATGCTTTCGTAAAAAAGTCGAATGTTTTGCTTTTGTCAGAGATTCGTATGAAAAACGAAGAACCACTTGATATTCTGAATTTCAACATTGTTGTAAGTTATAAAAAACCCGAAGTTCCAGCAGCAAGCATAGCTATTTATCACAATACTCAAGGTACGTCACACTTCATTACTTTACATATGGGCATACATACTAAATTCACTAGAAGCATTGGTGTTGATGTTTCTGATATAGGCAAAATATGCATTGTTCGTTGCGATTCCGAGAATGGGCAATACATATTAATGGTTGCCGTTTATATTTCGCCTGGAAAATCTATTAGACAAATACAACAATTTTTATTTGAAAATTTGATGATTTATACAAAAGAAGTTTCTGAAATACTCGAAAAAATATTTGGCGAAAAATATATGATAATGTACCAATGTTTTAAGTGGAGACAACAATATTAACTTTGCAGATGATAAAAATCTACCACTCATTGAACTTCTAAATGAAACAATTTAAATATATCTAATGATCGAAACTCAGTACTACAAAATATAAAACGACGATCGCTGCAGTTTTAACGCGATACTTAGATAAATTTGAATCAAACATTTTCCTTTCTTACTTTAATTACCATTAGCCTATTCTATCTTTTTTAGAACAAAATGAAATAATTGAAAGCACAAAAAGTCTAAGTATTGTGGAAATTAATGATGACAAAGATGCGAACAATTAAAATAATGTTAAAGATCAAGTACATTGAAATTTAAGTAAATACAAATACTATCCATGAATAATATGATTGTATATTAATTGTTATTTCAAGTGAATTGTATTTATATTTTATCATGATCTTTTGTACAGCCCGTAATATATATGAATAATAAAAAAAAAACATATAAACATGCATATAATTTTGCTCGGAGTGTCAATAGATGTGAAAACCAGATTGATGTTGATAATTTTAATTCAAACACTATGAAATTTCAAATTTTAATACTCAAAGTTCTAAGTTTTCACTTCCATTAGCAGTCTCTGTAACTGCCATATTTTTTCATTATGCTTTATACACTTGAGAATACTCTTGTTTCATACGTTGAGATTTCTCTGAATTGAAAATAAATTTTGGCCCTAATCCTTCAAAGTGCTCTCTATGCTTTTCAAATTGCATAACACTCTTTACATAGAAAAAAGTGTAACAAAAATACATAATATTTACAACTTCCATAAATGAAAATAAACAAAAAAGAGAGGGGATGGAACTAACCATACCAATATGTTCGAAGGTCAATCAGATGATTTGCAAATGTACTCTACTGTCTGGGTAAAAAGTGAATAAATTATTTTTCTTCTTACAGGTAATGTACAGCATTTCAATAATAATAACATGATGAATTTTTTTATCTTAGAATTTTTTGATTCTGGGGTTTTGGGTTTTTTCTCTGAAAGAGTAATATTTTAGGTTTAAAAAGAAAACATAATAAAAAATTCTTTCATTGCGGGATTACAACAAATAAAATAAAGTGGTTTTTTATTTGGTTATATAAGATCAAAGATAACTAATAAACGTGTTGAAGCTTTTATTTTCGATGACATAATATCGTCAGATGATATGTATAAATTATATCAATGTAAATGTGTTTTTTTTATTACGCCAGAAAGTATTTTGTTTTACTTCATTTCAGTAAATTAAATTTTTTAAATCTTTTATTTTCAATATGCTCGTACCCCTCTCATAGGGTTATCACGCCCTTCCAAGGGACATTTCCCACAATTTGAGAAACGCTGAGGTAGCTGGAATTAGTTATTACCTTTAGTTGCGTTAGTCTACAAACTATATACCAGGGGGATTTGATACTGTTACGAATTTTGTGTAAAATAGTGGAAATAATTTTTATTCAGATATGTAAAGCATTTATATTACCCTATGTTATATTCATTTTATGTTAAAATTGTAATATATTCACAAGCAACGCCGTCCCTTACGTTATAATGACGATTCAATGCGAACTTAGTGAAATCTTGGCGATAGAACCAACATGGTATCAGCTTTACGACCAAGTTGGCGACTGTTTTGGCGATCGTTCTGGTGACTTTGGTGACTGTTTTGGCATCTTGGCGACCGTTTTTGGCGAGTTCGGGACGTTGTGGATTCTTTTGGAAATTCGTGGAGAAAACTACTAATTTCAAGACTTCTCATATGATTCTAGTGGATGTTTCTCGAATGATTCGCGAAGCCTATAAATAGAGAGATTCTCGCCGAAAGTCAGTGAGTCTGGATTTGCTTAGAGATTAGTAGACTTGCCTTGACCATGAAGACTAGCGATTAGCTCTGTTGTTCAATAGTACGAGTGGTGCTTGTGAATAATCTTTTACATACGTGTACGTTAGACACTGATAATTGTGCCTGAGTGCTGTTGAAGGTTTTAAATCCTTCTGATATTTATTCTGCGAATTTTGCTGTTGAATCCTGTATTTCAAGGATTGGTTTTCGACTATAATTTCTAATCTTTCTTAAATAATTGTCTTGTTCTTTACGACTAATTTGCATACGCATGAAATCCTCGAACACCGATAAACGTAACAATACATTTCAATCTTTTTGACACTTTGCTATTATTTGGATACTACATGTGAGTACCGATTATATTTTGGAATGAGAACAAAAGTGTGGTTTAATTATTTTTGGAGCATCATCGAAAAATTAAATTTTTACTAAGGGGTGGACTATAATAGGACTGTACCTAAAACTGTAAGGCAAAAAGAGGTATAGACCACAGTTGAATGAAAATGCCGTCATTAAATAAGACTTCGATTTGACTTGATTAGAACAGGAGAACATCTTTCAAAATTATTTCACGACAATACAGATTTTTGAAGAAGGAAATATTTTGGGACATATGACTCTCATTATATGAATCCTCTTAAAATATGTGAGAAAAGGCCTCTGATAAGTTCGTTCACTAATTCAATGATCTTTAGCTAATTTATTTCTTATAATTAGAAACTGATTCCAAACTACGAAATTTATCATCTATAAGCTTCGTGTTACTTAGTAGTGGAAAGTTAATTAGCAATCAATCAATCATTGGCTAACTTATTAATATATGAGCTATGAAAAGTTTCATAAAGATGGTTATCAAAATAAGGGAAACACCCGTGAATAAAAGTTACATTTTTAAACCAGCTTCGTAGGTATTAATTATATCTTTTTTTAAAATAAGAAATGTAATGTTCTGGTAGTATGTCGTTGCTATGTTGAAGTTCTATAAGTCTTGTTTTTTTTTTCCAAAGCGCATAATGTTGGACCTCAGATTTTCAGAGGCCAAATTGTACGAGTACGTTCAAATAGAGCAAGTGTCACCAAAACATCCCAAATTTCAGACATTTTTAGGAGTACGACATCTAAAGTCATGGCAGCATACACATAGCTTGGCGGAACGAGCTCGACAAAGCAAAAGAGTGGACGGAAATACATATTTAGTGAAAGAAACAGACAGTTATTGAAGTGGAAGGTAACGCATAAAGCGAACAACTGCAGCAAAAATGATTGCATAACTTAATCAGCATCTGAATTCTCTAGCGTCAGTTATTACGGTTAGAAGTCATTTTCATAATTGGAATATTTACGGCAGTGCAGCAATTCCAAGCCACCTGTATCGCAGATGTTAATGCCAAACGTTATCTACAGTGATGTCACACTCACAAAACCTGGTCGATTGATAATTGGAAGAAAATAATATGGTGTTAGGAATCCTTTTTTACACTTTTTGCTACAACAGGACAGAAAGCACGTCGGGAGGCACTGTACAACGTATCATCCTGATTGTCTAGTTCCAATTTTTAAGCATGTAGGTGGATTTTCATGATATGGACAGCCGTGTCATGGTTTCTGCTGAACCAATAGTGGCCTGAAAGGAAGGATAAATATGATTAGAGCTTTGTTTGATCTTGTGATATAAGCTTAATCTCCTGAAGTAGAGGGAAATTTCCAGAAGGATAAGACACCTATGTCTACAGCGGGACTCCATTCATGGTTTGATGAACACAAGTATAAAGTTAAAGATTAACATCGGCTCGTACAGTCACCGACCTCAATATAATTGGTCCTTTAGGGATATTTTAGAGATTTCAACACAGAATAGATATCCTCCATCAGCATCTCTCTCAGGAATTTCACAATATCTCGATGAAGAATAATATGATATTGCTCTGAACACACACACTATTCAGCACTTTTTTGAGTTGATTTTTAAGTGACACCAAGCTGTATTTAATGCCAAAGGTAGTTCTGCACCATACTAATAAAGGATTTTTTGTAAATCTAATCTGTTTCCATCATTTAGATAACCGCCAGTACAAGAGGTAATCACACAAAAAGTATTTATGCATTTCCAATAGTAAAAAAAAACTATTTTTAAATACTTGCAATATATTCAGAAAAATGTATTTTTAAATACTTGCAATATAATGAGAAAAATGTATCTTTTAACCATACTGAATGAGAGAGTCATATTTTTATTGAATTATTTTATTTTAACATCTTTCGAAAATGTATCATTTATGTACATTTAATGAGTGAAAAAATCAAACTATTTTCCTCTAACATTTCTTTAGCAGTTCATTTTTTATCAATATTCATATCCTCTTTTTAGACTGCATTGAACAATTATATTGCAAAAAAAGATTAAATGTCAGATTGAAATAGTTATAAATATTTGTTAGCAAGTTTTCCAGAGTCGGAATTTTTTCATTATCGCAACAATTTGAGGACGGAATTTTTCATTTCAAAAGTTATTACGAACAGTTATTGCGTCGATATTGATGGAACAAACTAGAAATCACATAAAAAAAAATCTTGGATAAAGTTTTTAAAACGTTTAGTCATTATTCCTATCATTTTCAGTTTATTTTTGTCAGCAATATAAAGCTAAAAAATAAATGCAGAATTTAATAAATCAGTAGAAAATCATAATTATGCATATGAAATTAGAAAAAAGTATTTAATATATGCAATTGTTTCCTTTGTTTATGGAAAATTAAAGCTTACTTTTAATTGTTTTCTTAGAACAGAATTTATAGAAAGAAAATTCGATAATTTTCCTAGATTAGAATATTATATATTTTATATTTCTAAAATATCTCTATATATATATACTTTGTTTGAAAATTGGAAACCAAGCATTTTCAACTTTAATGCAAATATATTTGGTATTTAGTATTTTCAATTACTTTGCGCATGAATATGTAACTTTGAATAATTTTACAATAGTCTTTCATATTACGCGTGCTATTATTATAGGCTTAACTGTCTGTTTCAAATTTTTTTCAAATAAGAATGTTAAAAAAGCGAATTTATTTAAAATCGAATGTGTATTTACCGATGCATAAAATGCATCCAAAAAAGAATTACATTTTTTATTATTTAGTTGAAAAAATTTATATATCTAAGCCCAGGAGTTTTACAAAGTTATATGTGGATTAGTTTTCTGTAAAATGTGAAAAAAAATTTCAGTTAGATTTTTCATTAGTACTCTCGTAAAAATTTAAATAATATTGTATTGGAAAACTATTTTTAATATATAAATTTTAAAACTCTTAACTCATATATAGGATAAGTTATTTAACTGTCAAATATGTATTCAATATTATATCTAAGACTCTCTCGAACCTTTTAACGATAACATAAGATAACCTTACTGCAAAAAATTTATTCTGAAAGCTCTTTATTAAATTTATCAGACTGAACTTAAGGGATTCAAATTGGAAATTTACATGAGTTATCTTAAAATCAATCTATACAAATAAATAAAATTGAAGTGTCTGTTTGTAATTTCAAATTAGCAGCTTTTTACTTAATGCACTAAAAGTATATACGGTACTCATAACAAAAAACCAATTTTTAAAATTTTTGTCTGTCTGTCTGTCGTCGTCTGTCTGTTTCTGTTTGTTCCGGCTAATCTCGGAAACGGCTGGTGCGATTTTAAAAATTCTTTCACTAATGGAAAGCTACATTAACGGGGAGTAACATAGGCTATATTTTATTCCCGTATTCTTACGGGAACGGGAAATATACGGGTGAACGTGAAACTGAATGCCAAGATGAAAAATGAACGCCAAGCTGAGCTAATGAAGTCGTTTTGGTTACTGGCGACCGATGCCTTCATGAGACATAATAGTGTTACGCGCACATGATAATACGCTGACACGTGCCATAATTTTTTTTATGATAGTTATCTCACTGTTCAGTTAAGTAAAGCATCGGCTGTTTGGATGCACTTTTAAAAATAATAAATCAAGGCTTCATAAGCAAAAAGCAATGCAAAAAACAAAAAATTGATAAGTTTTACGGTTAGTTTTAATCCTTTCTTTTTTTATTTTATTTACATTTTTAGTCACATTTAAACAATAGTTATTATAATCCCAATCTATATCTATACAAATAAATAAAATTGAAGTGTCTGTTTGTAATTTCAAATTAGCAGCAATTGTTTGCGGGGGCGGGGGTTTAAGGGGCGTTAGAAATTCCGATTTTTAAGTTATTAGACGTACAGTCTTGAAACTTAGTAAGTAGATTCCTCTCATAGGGTAGAGATACGCTACAAAATGGGTTTCGTGAAAATTGCCCTCAAGTGGCGTTGCGGGACTTAGGGGGCGTATAGATAATTATTTCCATTTTTAAACTATTACACGCACAGTCTTTATATTTGATAAGTAGATTTCTTTTATAGAGTAGAGATCAGCTATAAGAAGGTTTTGTGAAAACAAACCTCTAAATGGCGTTGCGGGGGATTTAGTGGGTACTAGATAAATATTTTCGTTTTTAAACTACTTCACCTCCCTGTTTGAAAATTGGTAGGAATGTTTCTTTCATGGAGTAAATATCCGCTACAAAACGGGTTTGGGAAAAATTGACCCCCAAGGGGTGTTAAGGGGTGTTAAGGGCAGATATAAATAATTATTTCTATTTTTAAACTATTAGACGCACAGTTTGAAATTTGGTAAGCAGATTCCTCTCATAGGATAGAGATACACTACAAAATGTGTTTTATGAAAATCGACCCCTAGGCCGCGTTGCGGGGGGTTCAAGGGGCGTTATTGATATTTTTTTTTGCATTTTTAATTTATTGGACGCACAGTCTTCAAATTTTGCTAAGCAGATTCCTTTCATAGTTTGCAATTCCCCTACAAAATTGGCTTTGTGAAAACAGACCCAGAAGTGGCGTTGCGGGGGCTCAAGTGGCGTTATAGATAATTATACCCATTTTTAAACTATTAGATGTACAGTCTTGAAATTTGATAAGCAGATTCCTTTCGTAAAGTAGAGAACCGCTACAAAATGGGTTTCGCGAATATGAACTACCAAGTTTAATTTCGGGAGATTAAGAGGGTAATTGATAAATATTTCATTTTAAACTATCTGATCATCCTGCTTGAAAATTGGTAGGCATGTTCCTTTCATGGAATAGAGTTCCTCTAACAAGGAGTAAGACGAAAATTGGCCCCAAGGAGGGTTGTGAGGGGTCAAGAGGAGTTACAGAAAAAAATTCCTGTTTTAATTGTTAGACCCATATACTTGAAATTTGTTAAGCATGTTTCTTTTGTTGAATAGGGATCCACTAAGAATGTATTTTAAGCAAATCAAGTTCTGGGGGGTGGAGGGGTTACTGGGACGTATTGACGGAAAAAAATTACTTTTTCGAGCTACAAGGACTATAATAATGAAATTTGGTTTGCATTTTTCTTTTGTTGAGTTGAAATCCGCTAAGAGCGGTTATTTTGGAAAACGGCTCTCAACGGGATTACGGGATATTGATAGTAAAACTTTTGTTTTTTTCTGTTAGATTTAGACTTTAAATTTGGCTTGCATGTCCAATTTATCTAGTAGAGATCCACCGAAAATTGGTTTTGCGGGAATCCAATTGGTTTTTGGGTTACGAAAGAGCAAACATCATTCTATGCTTCAATTTTAGAGATTTTTAGAAAACACAAATTAGATGAGTTCTGCCCCTTTTTTTTTATCAACAGGCGACAGTTACAGGTATAAGTATATTTTTCAATACAATCGAATTCTTAATGCAGGACTTAGATATCAATAATTTATACATATATATAAGCAGTAAAAATTTATAAAAACATCATGAAATTCCCAGCGAAGCCGGCGGGTAACAGCTAGTAGAATATAAAAATGAAATGTGCATCTGCGATCTCTATTGGATAAAGTTGAAACTTCGAAAAAAGAAATTGATCAACCAAGGGAAGAGCCTGATAAAATAATGGAGATTTATCATGAAATCGAAATTAATTTGAGAAAAAAGATAACAATGAAACGTTTGAGTCTAAAGAAAGATTTTCACAAATGATACTTTAAGAATTCCTTCAAAAAGGATATGAAGCCACAAGCGAACCACCAGACACATTGCGCCATGTCCAAAAAGGCACCAGCAAGAAAAAGTTAAACATGCTATTTGTCGATGATCAAGTCTACAATAACTTGAACAAATATGGCAGTTTTGCCTGCAAGTATCATTCCTGGAATATTAGCGAAAAGTGTATGTATTTTTTGTCATTTTTCAAAATCATGCAAATTTGAAACATTTTACTTCAGTCTGATTGGATTTTTTTCTCAAATTATGAAGTAAAATTTTAGAAGTTCTTAAAATTATGTAAGTAAACTTTTTTAAATTAAATTATTTACTGAGATTTTGATTTTTTTGTGTACAATAAAATAATTGTAAAGAAAAAAGTTTGGGGGGGGGGGGGACTCATTCACCCAGCATGACCACTAACGTTACTATCGAGCGCGCAACTGCTCCCGGGTTAAGTGAAGCTATAATTAGTTTTAAAGAAGAAATTAATAACTGTGCTCAATTTAAACATATCGCAAAAGTTTCGATCATTAAATTTTTTTTTGTATCAAAATTTTGAAAAAATAAGTATTGTTTTCTTAGGAAGAGAACAGCAAATTTGTCAGTTAAATCGTTTTTGGAAGAGGACTGATATTAAATTCAAAATAAAAATATTTAACCCTATGTTTTAATAAGATAAAACAATATCGTTTTTAAGAATGTGAAAAAAATTTAGATTTACCAAAACTAAACATTTTACCGACATCCAAGTTTTAAGCTGATGAACCTTAAAAGATATAGTTGTAAGGGAGAAATTAATTAATATTATTTATATATCTTTTTCCTTCAATTTTTTTTCAATCGAACTTAACCATCAGCTGTTACATCCATTAAAACTTTTTCCTTTTATTATTGCTAAAGGTTTATACACAGAGCTATAGATATTCAAATAAATAGCTAAAAGTTCATGCGTAATGGATTTCTGACAAAAAAAATTTATCTTAAATGTAACAAAAAAAAGAGGAATACTTTTTTGATGAAATAGCGCTTCAATCTCATGTTGAAAAAAGTTATTCTGCTATAAGACTGAATATATTTTAATCTGTGAATCAACTGCGATGTTTTGTAGTCACAGCAACTGTTACACGGATTAATTTTAACGAGTTTCTTAAAACGCTGTAACATTGCAATATATTTTGACGTTTATTTTCTGGATGAATAAATAAAGCACTTTTTTTCCTAATTTCTATTATTTACTTCTGCTCACAGTAAGACCTCACATATTTCCCCGTTATACTTGTTTAAATGCCTTTTTTAATCAAAAATGTATATTAAAACTGAAAGGAAATCATTTTGCTGTATATTATTTAATATTCTCAAAAGTAATGGCTTTAAATTAAAAAAAAAGAAAACAAAAAATAATCGATATTGTGAGAGAGAAAAAATATTGTCATTGCTTCGGAAACGACAGCTTTTTGTTTCCAACAGATTTGACAAACTTGCATTAATAATAGAATAAATACGAATGTGTATGTTTCGTATCTCAAATTGAAGTATGTGAAATAACAAATATAATAAATTATTTTTAATTGAAAACAACTGAAAATGTTTTTCAATTTTGTTGTTATATCGTAAATTCAAATAAATTAAAATCAGAATACTATTTCTATTCAATCTTTTCTATTTTGATCAAAATCAAAAATTTGAAAATTATTACTTCTTCAACAAATTGTATTATGCTTTTAATTTAATTGCAAAAATCATTAAGAAACTTTCAATGAGATGCACACTTAAGTACTCTGTATTAAGTACTGTCCTACGAAATTCCCCCATTTCCAAATAATTTTTAATGTTGTATTTCTTTTACTTTTTTACAAAATCATAACGATTACTGTCAATTTTTTAATGTAGATTGTTCAATAATTTATTTTTTTAACTGTTTGCCAGTCAAAAAGGTTTAATTTTTTCAGTTAATGATTATATTTACATAAAATAAAAATAAAATCTTGCTATCATATATTTCGGTTAGAAAATATAATTTAACCCGTTTTATCCCAATTTATTTATTTTGTTGAAATTTGTGAAGAATCGTATTTTCTGAAGTTAATTAAACCTAAACGAACTAATTATCACGAAATTTGAAAACTTTTTATATTTTATATAAGAAATCTGACACGTCCTCTAAATAAGATACTGAAATAAAGGGATAAAATTGGCACTTAACGTTTTAGTGTTCTCTTCAATGATGAAAATAAATTTCCGAATGTGAAATTTCAATTTATTTGAATGAAACTTTCTTATTAACAAGGTAGTTTCCTTTTTTGTTGAATTTCACTCTAATCTTGGTGGAAAGGTCCTAAGCAAGCCTGATACTGTGTTTTTTCACACTTGTCAGAGTAAATTTTATGTTTTCCTTTGCAGACCTGTCTTTGAGAACGATGCTGTATTTTTGCTTTAGTCAAAAAAATACCAAAACTATCTTTACGGTTGTCTTCTTTAGCACCAGAAGGTGCAGTTGAGTTCCGAGGGATACCTATTGTTTTTTAAAATAATTTTATTTAGATAAACTTTTGTTACAGATCTTCGGAACTCCTTCAAGTTTAAGGCTTCATCTTAGTTGAGAGTTTTGTGAATTAACCAGGCGTTTACCATAGCCATATCCTTTGAAGGCAGAAAAAGTGGCCAGTACCTCATTTTCCTCAAATTTTAATGAAATAAAATCCAACCAATCAGTCGTGATAATCCACAGCTTCATGTGAATGACATGCTCTATATGTTTGTTGTAAGATTTTCTCAAATTTGGCATCTTCATGTTAACTTAATCTTTGAGTCGCGTACTCGCCTCTTCACATTAAAGAATAATCCGTAAGTGCTGAAATTTATAGCAACAATGACCGCACTATTGTCATTCCATCGCACCAGAAAAATCTTAGTTTTCGTCAAATGCACAATCAGGCGTGACTCCTTCTTTCCTCCACATGGACTTAAGATTATTTTAAAGGACATTCATGGTTTATCTGATTTTTTGTATAGATCCTGTATCTTGAAATCCTTGTTTACCTTTCAAAAGGTCAGTGCTAGTAAAAAAAAAGATTCTAAAATATAAAGTGTAGCTTGGATGAATCTCAATATTCTATGTCAGTTTCATCAAAATCCGGGACCAAGATGAATATCATTTCTTGCACCAGGTAAACATTTAGAAGCAAATTACTTAAAAACACGTGTTTCGTTAGCAGGGGTCAAGAAATCATATTCGTTTTTTCACTGGAATAAAACTACTTAAAAAGCTCTTATAGTTTTATCTTTCAATGCACAGCTTCCATCTGCTTGAGCAAATGACTTGCTTTCTTTCTGCTCTTTGTTGTCGAAATACTGAATTTGGATTCAGGATGGTAACTATCTCCAGTTCTAATCTTCCAAGACCCAGGAATATCGTTTACAATAATCTCACCAGTATTTATTTAATTCTCACACCCATTCATCATTGTCAGTTAATTTACTAGCATCTGGTGTAACACAGCAATCTGAATCTAAACTGTTTAATAACTCTAATGTGCTTCTTAAACTTCAGAAACCTTTGTACTGACATAACTCAGCAGGAGTGAAACACTAGAAGTGAAATTATTATTTTTTATTATTAGTTATAAGAGAGAAATAACGAGTAAATTGCATGTTTATCGTCCAACTGTCCTATTTAGAAGACAGTTAAAAATAATGCGCTAAAAATTATGTAAGAACAATACAGCTCTAATTAACCCCCAGGATGATAACGAAAGGGTACTATTATATAAAAAGAGCCCAGCCAATTGGTCAAAGCAAACTGAAATAAAATTCTGCGACCGCAAGGAAATTATACAAATTCTGACTACTAATGCGATAAATATGCAAAATGTCGAGAAGAAAGGGAAGGATAGAAATAAATAACTCACACACACAGGCTAGCAGAAGCTCCAATGACAAAATATTCACAACAAAAAATAATGAATTTCACACTATATTTTTCAGCTGTTCTCTAACTAGGACAATGGGATAAAATGGAATAAACATTATGCAAGTACTTAATACCTGCAGTTCTTATTAAAAATAGTGCATTTATATTAATGCTAGAAACAAGACCACTTTTTTTCGGTAGGTTCAAAATCGGTTTTCTTATTAAAAAATTATATACATTACTTCATATTCTATACAATACAGTTCATCACAAGGTTTGCAAATATTTTTCCTTTTGAAACTTTTTATTTGTTTACTTCTCTTATTCATAAGCAACAAGGACTATGATTTGCAATTAGTTGCTATGTTTTTCTAAAATCAGAAAATGTATAAAATAATGAAATAGTTCTAAGCAAATCATATCTTAAGAAAAACATAACTTTGACACTTTAAATTACGTAAACTTTTCCCATACTTCATATAAAGTAGTTTCTATGTACTTTCAAAAGCTTGTGTTTTTTGTCATAAAATTATAGCTACCACTTAAAGTCGTTTTACTTTATATATCTACAGAAATACAAACTTCTAAATCTGCTTTAAATTTTTTCCTATCTTTTTTTTCTATAAATTACATTTAAAAGAATCTTTTGAAAATATTTAACCAAGCTAATATGGGAGTACATTTTAAAGATTGTTCACAGCTAAAGAGCATATATCGATCCTTGAAAACTTTTCATTTCTTTTATCTTACAGTATTTACAATGCTAGAAAACAGGTCGACTTTGAATTTAGCTCATGTAAGCTGATAAAACTCTTTTTAGAAATTCGCGACTCAAGTTTAAGGATACAAGCAAGTAATAAGTAATAAGCAAGTAATAAGTTTTCTATCACTTCATGATCAATCTACATGATAGGAGTTAAACATTATTGTGAAATAAGTTTTTTTTAACTAGCATTACAAAACATTTTTTTTATTCCAGTCGGTCTAAACTGGGTCATATGGGACAAATCAGAAAACAATAGACAAAGAATATACGTTGGATGTTTAACAGATGATTTGAGTATGTTTTAAGCTAAGAATCACGATTCTTGTGACACAGAACTGGTTTTTTTACAACAGACATTTTAATATCTGTTGCTTTTTTAAATATTATTAATATCATGTCAGAGATTTTAAACATCGCCAAATATCCTGAACCTTTCTCCTTAAAGTAATAGCCCGCTTCTTTATTGACGTCTTAGCCAATAGGATTCTATTTATCAAGAGTATATTGAAAGGGTGGAAAGGCATCACAGCTCAAGGTGAATCTGACAAGTGCTAGACAGTTTACATAGGAAATCGGGGACAAGGGTCTAGTTGCATGCACGATCGAGTTTAACTTCTGTCTTTCAGTGGACCACTGGATGGCATATTTACCCTAAAATACATTTGCATTAGCTTAGAGTTATAGATTTAAGACTATTAAATAAGTTTTATTTTTGTTTTCAAAATATAATCCTATTAAATATTATTCAAGAATAGTGGTTATTATTTATTTAGTTTTTGAATGAAAAAAATATATGTATTATTATATTATTTTCTGAATATAGTATAAAAAATATCACGCTGCATGAATTTTCCATAGACAATTATTAATAGTTCTTAACTATAACGAAATAAAAAAAAATATTTTTCGGATTAAAAAAAATTTAAAACCTTTTTTTTTATTAGTCAAAATATTATATTATGGCATTTTAAATTTTGGCGAAATGTCCAGTTTTTGTTAGTAATAAAAAACAGGAAGACTGTAAAGAAAAACATGTACGAATTAACTTACTTTATTAAAAAGAGAGAATTATAGTTTTGAAGACACATTATATATACGCATCAGGCCCGCTAAATATGATTCCAATAATTTATGAACGATAAGAGCTATAGTTACAAAGTGGAGTCTAGGTATAGTAAAATGGCAATGCACTTCACACACACACACACACACACACTCACACACACACACTGCTTACAGTGCCACTTGCAGATAAATAGGAATTTAAAGTTAGTATTCTGATCTCATAAACAGTATGAGATACATGAAAAAGATTAGCTGTAAAGCTGTTCAGCGTCATGGATTTATTACAAAAAGGCATCTTACGCTCAGAAATAATACCAATGAAGGGCACAAAGCAAGCATGTGTTTGATCCCGTTGCACAAAACTGCACCTTCCGTAATTGACACACATTTATCAATCATGCTCAAAACGTTGTTTTTCAAAAGCAATACACAAATAGACACGGGTTTGCCTTTTCCGCTGTACTTCCTTCGATATGGCCCATGACTCGTTAGCACATCCATACGCATCCCTAATATGCTTTAGAAGTTCCTCCAGTGGTGATTAAGAGATTGTATACACACTCTTTGTTTGATATATCCCTTGGAAAAAAGTCTAATGGGTTCTAGTCAGATGACTGTGCAATCATTCATCACTACCACCATACCCGAGACTTGTTGGAATGTGCCTCGGATGTACTGTGTGAGGCGCAGTTTGTTGAAACCGTGAGGTTGAACTTGTTCGGAGGCCATTCAATGGCAAATCCTTTAGAAAATAGAATCGTTCGTCCTTCACTAATTACAAGTATCAAGATCCCGTTAATGTGCCCTTGTAAGATAATGGGCCAATCAGACTGTTTTTGAAAATTCCTTGCCAGACATTTATTAACCAACGAACTCGATGCGAACTTTGACAGCCCATTTAGGACCATTCAGGGATATGAGAAATGGCTGTTTTGCATATTATGCATAGTATTAAGTAATGCAATGAAGCATGTTACCTAAGTGCCATGATAAGTGATGCTCACAAATGTGACATTTTCTCTTTTCTTCCGCATTATGTCGCATTCCAATTCTGGGAGATACGAACCAAATGAATATTCATTTCACGCCTTCTATTTCAAATATTACAGTGTGGATGGTGTTTTCTTTGTTAAATCAGTGATGTTGAACGACTTTGTAATTAACTTTTTTCAAGTATCTCGTATTGTTTTTGAGTTTAGAATGACACCTCTAAATTTATTCGCCAGGTGGCACTGTTAACATTAGAAACCTCATATCTAGCCATTAATCTAATTTAAAAATAGTATCAAAATCCCTTGTTCTAAGCAATATTTTTTCATGAGTTTTCAAGATTATAAATTGTATAGATGTTTGAAATTAATATTCTATGTATGGTGGTATAAATTTCTTTTTTGCTGATAGTTTAATATAATGATAGTCAAATCATTAAATATTCATTGCAAATGTTTTGAATGATAAATATATTTAGTTAAAGTATGGATATTTCACTATTCCAGGGTTGAATAGAATCTCAAGTATGATCAATTTAAATCCATTTGTATCAAATAAGGAACTGAATTAGGATTTGCGTCATCTAAATTTAGCATATTCAAAAGACGAGTTAATAAATAGTAAAACAGTCATCTAAATTAAACAAGATATCAATCATTGGCATGGCCAAGTAATTTTAGCGCGTTTTTCACATGTTGTATTTTACAATAATGCAACTAATGAACTTTTTACTAACAGAAAGTAGTACTATACTTTAAAAAAAAATTTAAAATTTTTAAAAAAATTTTAAAAAATTTAATTATTAAATTTAAATATGATTTGGCTCATCTAGGGCACAAATGCGACCAAATGCCGAAAACCCGAGGTTATTCGGTTAATTATTGGCTAAGAAAAAGGTACGACAAAATATGGAACGAAGACGACGGACGAAGACGAAGACGAAATTTGCGTCCTAATAGCGCTTTTTTTACACTACGTGAAAAACGCGCTAAAAATAAACCTTCCTCTAGAACATATATATGACATGTATTCTTTTTTTATTTCTGTAAATTTTGAAGTTAATTTATCACTATTTTTTAATTTATTTATTGTTAAATTTCTTATAAATACAAAAAAAAAATATTTTATTTGAACAAAAACTAACTTAGTTCCAATTGAAAGTTAATTAAAAGTATTCGTTTTTGCCAAATAAGTGTAAGAATGATTCTTGGAATGTTATAAAGGTAAAATATAGGATATGTGACAGCAAAGCATTTCGTTTCTGAAACTTTCAAACTACTACAAATTCTGCTACTTTTATTGATGTCGTTTTACAGCAGCAGAAGGACAATTACGGACAGAAGTAGTAATTTCGTTTCTCACTCAGAAGACGAAAGTGGCACCTGAACTGGGACCTCACTCATTTAAATTCCTTTTTGTGCTAATTTAAACTTTGAGCTCCAATTTAAATGAACAACAAGCTTCGCTTATTTCCTATGACATTTCTGTAATGGAATTAAAGCTTTCGAAATCTACGACTCCATTTCTACTACAAAGCTATGGATCGTATCCACAAACTACTGTATCTGTAAGATCTTAGAACTATTTTAATGAAATATTCAAAATAACTATTGAAGGAGATTATTACTTAGAAGGAGATTTTAGTGTCCATATATTATAGATACAAACACACAGGCACGTTTATTTATAGATAGATAGATGTACATAGATATGCAGACATATGTATGCAAATATATACACAAAATTTTAAATTTTACAATTTTTGCTTAAATTGAAATATTTATATTGCATGATATATTTGTAATGATCTATATACAATTCGCCCTTAAAATTCGTTGTCACCCCCAATGATTTATAAATGACAGAAGCTGTAGACATAAAAGTGGAGTCTATGTATTGTAAATTTGCCATACGCTACACAAAAACACTGCTTAAAGCGCCCCCCTGAAGGCTATATTTGGATTTAGTGTTCATATATCAAAAAAATACTAGATACATAAAAATGTCAATTACAAAATTGATCATCATCATCATCAATTTAATTTAAAAAAACATCCGGCACACAAAAATTATACAAGTGAAATGCATAAAACGCGCATGTTTTTTGTGAAGGATGGATTACCCTATTTATCAGCGTACGAGAGTCAGAAAAAAGATTAGCCATAGTCAACAACAAACACATTTTATTTACAAGTCTCAACAACTTAACAAACCTGAACAATCCAAGATTAGGAAATGCACCTGAAGCTCATTATGGGAGCAAAAGTGAGAAAGACGATACAAGTAATACTTAATTATAAATTTACTCACTTACTTAAGGAATGTCTTATCTGTATACATTCCAGATAATATAAGATACGTCTAAATTATTCTACTTCAAGTCGACGCTAATCTAAAGTAAATATCTAATTGACAAATCATCAATCTTAAATATTAAGGAAATAATCTACGGAAACTCTCGCCTAGCTTTCTATTACTTTACGTTAATCGCCCACTGCTATCAATTAGCTTATGGCGTAGCTCTCTCTGGAAACTGGAAGTTAATGTTTAAATATAAGCCTAGATTTGCATACGTCACATCTTCTGCGGGGCAAAGTTTTCAATAGAATAATATTTAAAAAAAGAGTTTCCCTTAGAGCAGTGCTTCTCGAACTTCCACTATTGGTGACCCAATTTTCAATCATAATTTTTATCGCCTCCGCCCTTATACAAAACTAATACATTGAATGCAATAATAATGCACTTTGACGCTAAAGCTACAATACGATCTTAATTACAAACCGTACAAATTTACAAAATACGTATTAAATTATGCATATATTACTTTTAAATTTATATTTTAAGCAAATTAATTTCAAGTAAAAATAATAGGATAATTATTGCGTTATTTTTTTCCTTTCGCTAATTTTGAAATTGGAGCAGATTGCAAAATGATATTTAATTAAAGATATATTTCCTCCATCATCCTTTTTTAATTGTAGAAATGTCATTAGAAAATAGTCTACGGTTTATGTGCTCTCTATCAATCCAGCACATGTAGCATTCTCGCGA